>OZ004668.1:18958561-19109886 GCA_963924505.1 Agonopterix alstromeriana | reverse complement strand
CTGCTCGCCGCGCTGGCGCTGCTGCGTCTGCTCGCGCTGCTGTGAGCTGCGAGCCGTGCGCCGCTTCCATACCCCGTCTCTGTGTCTATTTATTGTGTCTTAGTCTTAGGTGATGTATTATAGTTCGTAAGACTCTCTGACTCTCTACTGAAATAATAAATATGTAGTAAGTGATAAAATATTTATCTTTTACCCGTACCCGTTAAAATCCTGACGGTTTTATTAAGGGGATGATCGGACCGTCGAATAGCACGACTTTTATATTATGGGAAACTGCAACCTTACTAGTCCCATATGTCCCTCACATCTGATAGTTTTTTTCGCGATATCGATGTCGGTCCCGTACAAAAAACTTTTTCAACTTGTCTGATTGTCCCTTTAAAATAAAAAATAAAAATTCTTTATTTAATTTAATTTTTAATTTTATTGTTTTTGGAAGACCAACAGCACAATGCAATACATTAAACAGTATTATATGAGTAACAGAAGGCCAATTAAAGGTCCTCGCTAATATACATCAAACTAAAAAGACAGAATTATCCAGTACAGCACCATACATGCGTATCGGTTATTATAACATAGATAGTTAATAGATTGAAATAATACAAACTACAAGAACTTCCAGTACATTCATACTTAGCTCGAATAGAGATAATTGTTTGGGTACATTAATAGTACCTACAGATAGCTAAGCTGATTACAATTAGATCACTATGAAAACAAAAACACATAATATAGGTATATAAAACAAAAAGAAAATAAAGATTAGGTAGACATTACATCCATATTGATTAGTAACACACTTAAATAACTATGTTAGTACAAACACTTAAGTGTAAACTGATCCAGCGCCTAATAACGCTACTGTCACAGTATCTACTGGCTACCACGTTCAGAATGCTTGTACGGTGCAACCGTGCATTTTTATTATATAGTCGAGTCATCAATCAACGCGTGGTTCGATACTTTTATTTTACACAATTCAGTTCACGATTGGTAGCCGAACCGCGTGCTCTCATAGCAATCATTTCCATACTAGCATAAATCAGTTAATTCAATAAACTCTTCTTTTATCATATTTTCGGCATTTTACTTTACTATCAACTATCACTATCAACTACAGGTGTAGCCCGTACATCTTTATGGTCCTTCGAGCCTCCGGAAAGGCGGGATCACTTCACAAAAGACTGTATTATTCGGAACATTCGAAATCGCGTCAGTGAAAGTGTTTCTAATGCGCCCTCTGGACAGCAATCCACAGAAGACAGCACCCTCACGCACAGCAGCGCGAGGTATCTTCAACTTTCGCCTACGGACACCAGCAGTCCGGCGTCACAGACAAGCAGCCAACGACTCAGCACAGCAGCCGAGACACGTTTGCTAGCTATATAAGCATCAAGTAAGATCTTTCCTTTTTACTCTTATCATTTATCAATAACTCCAAAGCAGCAGGATGGAGAATATCATTGCAAACCAAGTCCAAATACTGGATGCTATCAAAACCTTGCTCACAAACTTTAAAAAGGATGGAAAAGATCGCAAAACTCCTGAATCAATCAACAGGAAGCTAAAAACTTTGGACTCTTATTGGCAAGAGTTCGAAAGTAATCATGATCAGCTGAATCAATTTGAAGAACAAAATCACGACTATTTTACTAGCGATTATTATCATAAAACAAGAAGTTTCTACAATGAAACAAGAGCGTTCATAGCAGGACATCTGACGCTGGAGCAAAAGCCTACGTCTCCATTGATAAAGCCTGCTACTCAAATGGGACCTCCTACAGGCCCCGCTTCACAGTTCCCTAGCGGATCTAATCCGCAACCAACATTTCATCATCAACAGCCGCCGAAGTCGAACACACAACAAACATTGGTAGAAGCATCTAAGCTAGATGAAATGCTTCGTAAACAGCAAAGCAATTTTAAAGCTTTTCGTTACTCCATGTCAACCATCAACTTCGAAGAAGACGCAGAGAAATGGGAACTTGAGGATACATTGCGAACAATTCAATCAAGATGGTCGGTTATTGACTCTCTTCACTGGGAGATCGACACAATATCTACGGAGGACAACACGGATTATGAAGCACGATTTAAGGATTTAGAAAAAACATATAGACTCATCAAAAAGACCATAAATAGCAAAATTTGGTCTGTATCACACAAGGAAAAATCAACCCCACAGATGGACATTCCCTCCTTCAATGGGAATTATCACCAGTGGTTATCCTTCAAGGACTTATTTATTGAGTCCATACACAGCAATAGATCCTTAAACGATGCTCAAAAAATGCAGTTTCTCAAAAGCAAGCTCAAAGGAGAAGCTGAAAAGATAGTTCAACATCTTCACATCACCTCCGAGAACTACAAGGTCTGTTGGGACATCCTAAACCACAGATACAACAACACTAAGATTATTTTCTCCTCTCACGTTAATATCCTCATGAATTTGCCTGTTATGCAGCAACAGTCAGCAGTGAACATAAAGAAAATTCATGACACAACGAAGGAATGTATCTATGCTATAAAAAACCTTGGTGTAGATACCTCAACATGGGACCCTCTCGTTGTTCACATTGTAGCACAAAAATTAGATTCCAGCAGTTATGACGATTACATACAATCATTAGCAAAGCCTAGGGACTTGCCAACCCTAAAGGATTTTTTAGAGTTCTTAGAATCCAAATTTACGGCCCTAGAAGCATCAAGGCGTAAACAAGAACCATCTAAACCGTCACAACATTTCAAATCCTTCGCGAGCAGCAAGGATAAAGGATCATCATCATCACCTCCTATCAAAACATTCAAGCAACCATCAAATAAAAATCGTTCGATGAAGTACACCGGATGTCCATTGTGCAATAAAGCGCACGGATTATTCCACTGTAATGATTTTTTGAAATTGCAATCGAGCGAAAAGAAAAATTTAGTTGCGAAATTAAAATATTGCAACAATTGTTTATACAACCACAACGGAAATGATTGCATTTCAGAAAAACGATGCCATGAGTGCAAAGAACCCCACAATACGTTGCTACATGAGGCGTTCGCAAAGTCACCAAAATCTGATGGCAACCCGCGACAGCACGAGAGTCACGTGGCACAAAATCCCAAAACTAGCATAGCCGAAGTCCTCCTAGCAACGGCATTGATCAAAGTGCAAGCGGTGGACGGTACCTTTCAAATCATGCGCGCCCTTATAGATCAAGGGTCGCAAACGTCGCTGATATCAGAGAGAGCGGCACAAAAACTAGGTTTACCTCGCCAACGTTGTAAGGGTGTGATTTTTGGTGTAGGAGCTAAAGAAAATAATTGCAAGGGCATTATACATATTACATGCTCATCAGCGCAGGGCGACTATACATTCACGACGGAAGTCCCTATTATGAAAAGTTTAGTAAACAACCTACCTAACAACACATTTCCAAAGCCAACATGGCAATTTCTACAAAATATACACTTAGCAGATCCAGAATTTAATGTTAGCAGCCCCGTCGACTTATTATTAGGTGCAGATATTTACTCATCAATAATTTTAAATGGTATAATCAGAGAAAATGACTCATTACCTATAGCACAGCAGACCCGCCTGGGATGGATCCTATGCGGGAATGTAAAGTCTTATCAGTGTAACGTTGTACTAAACAACGTGGAAGATTTAGAGCGATTCTGGAACACAGAAGATGTTATCACGGAGACCACAAGCATGTCACAAGAAGACGATCAGTGCGTCCAATTTTACAAAGCAACAACCACACGCAATGATGAAGGTCGGTATATCGTGAGACTGCCCCTGAAACCAAATCATAAGGAGCTTTTAGGAGACTCTAAAGCAAAATCAGTCGCACAGTTTCGACAATTAGAAAACAAATTTGTACGAAACGAAAATATAGCTCGTGACTATAAATCATTTATTCACGAATATATCGAACTAGGTCATATGCAGCGGTCATCGGACTCGAGCGGTAACAAGACACCAAACTGCTATTTACCTCATCATTGTGTGCGGCGCGCGGACTCCACTACTACATCGCTTCGAGTCGTCTTCAATGCGTCAGCGAAAACATCGACTGGCCATAGTTTGAATGACGTTATGTACAGGGGTCCGAACTTACAGCAAGATTTATCAAAATTAATTTTGAAGTGGAGACAATACGAGTTCGCATTTACAGCTGACATTGAGAAAATGTTTAGGCAGATCGAATTACACCTGGAAGACCAGGTGTACCAGAAAATCATATGGAGGGACTCTTCTAGGGATGTTCTGCAGGATTATCAATTAGCAACGGTTACCTACGGCACAAAAGCAGCGCCGTTCTTAGCCATGATGACTCTTAAACAGTTAGCAAGTGATGAGGGTCACAATTACACCTGCAGTCCAGCTGGTAAGGTCCTGGAAGAAGATCTGTACATGGATGACCTATTAAGCGGCAGCCACAGTCTTCAAACAGCAAAGCAGCTTCAATCTGACTTATCAAAACTCCTGAGATCTGGTGGCTTCAATCTAAGGAAGTGGAACTCTAACAATCAAAAACTATTAGAAGGAGTTGACACAGCACAGCAAAATTATCAACAGGTCTTCGATTTCAAGCACGAAGAATCAACAAAAACGTTAGGATTGCGTTGGTGTCCTAAAACCGACCAATTTGAATTTAAATTAAAAATCGATACGTCTCCCGGTCAAGCAACAAAACGGCAACTGTTGTCAGATATTTCGAAAATATTTGACCCTCTCGGATGGTTGTCACCCGTCTCCACAAAACTTAAGATCTTATTTCAAGAAGTCTGGCTTCATAAAGAGCTACAGTGGGATAGCAAATTACCTGAAAAAATCAACAAAGACTGGGACACAATCAAAAGCGATTTAGAGCAGATAAACGATATTAAAGTTGCAAGGTGGCTGAAAACGAGCAAAAATGACAGTATAGAGTTGCATGGCTTTTGTGACGCATCGATCAAAGCATACGCATGCGTCATATATTGCAGAATTAAGAAAACTCATAAGCCATCATCATCAGTAACGTTAGTAGCAGCAAAATCAAGGCTCATCTCTCCAAATAAAACAGTATCATTACCCCGCCTTGAATTAAATGGTGCCTTCTTATTATCAAAACTGATGAGCAACGTACTAGCATGCCTGCCTGAACACAACGTCAGGATTTATGGCTGGTCAGACTCCACGGCCGTTCTAGGTTGGCTCCAAGGGGACCCCGGGCGTTGGAAGACATACGTAGCAAACCGCGTCGCACAAATAACACCAATCATACCAGCCGATTGTTGGAATTACGTCAACACTACTGAGAACCCGGCAGACTGCGCTAGTCGAGGTATTACAGCAAAACAGCTTAAGCATCATCCTCTCTGGTGGACCGGGCCAACTTGGTTATCAACGTTTGACAATCAACCAACATCGATCAATTATGAAACAAATCAAGAAGTCAAACAAATAAAGCAAACGCTCTTATCAATGACGCCACACAGTGACGTGAAGAACGCAAACGCCTCGACAACGTCATGCAGTACTGACATAGTAGGTGACGTCATACGTAGACATAGCAACCTGACGCGCGCAATCCGAGTACTCGCTTGGATTTTACGTATTGTACGTCGAGACAATAATAAGCCATCGTACCTTACAATAAGCGAATACAGAAGATCACAATCGACTATTGTAAAAAATATTCAGCAATCAGAATTTACCGATGAAATAAAAAGCCTAAAGAAAAATGGTACTGTCGATTCAAAAAGCAAAACACTGTCTTTAAATCCATTTCTCGACAAAGAGGGGCTATTACGAGTCGGTGGTAGGCTTAAAAATGCGAACATAAGCCAAAGCATGATGTATCCTCTCATCATCCCACACAGCAGTCATTTTACAGACATTTTAATTGATCATGCGCATAAAATGACTTATCATGGAGGCCCACGTATTACATCAGCATGGTTACGCCAAACTTTCTGGATTATAGGAGGGAACCGAGCTGTAAAGAAACGACTTCGATCGTGTGCAACCTGCAGAAGACATAACCCAGTAAAAGAACACCAACTAATGGGCGATCTACCCCAATCAAGGGTGACCCCAACGAGAGCTTTTTATCAAACAGGCGTCGACTATACTGGATACGTGGACGTCAAGTCAAACAAGGGTCGAGGGATAAAGACCACTAAAGGCTATATTGCAGTGTTTGTTTGTATGGTGACGAAAGCCGTACACCTGGAGTTGGTGTCGGACTTATCAACATCAGCATTCCTGGCAGCATTACGTCGCATGGCAGCTAGACGAGGTGCCCCGAAGCATATATGGAGCGACAACGGCACTAACTTCATCGGAGCAAACAACACTATACAAAGAGAGTTTACGGAGTTAAAATCAATAGTAAACGAAGAATTCCTATCAGAGATCAGTATGATGGACATAGAGTGGCACTTCAACGCTCCATCTTGGCCGAGCGCTGGAGGACTCTGGGAAGCAGCAGTAAAGAGTCTTAAATATCATCTACGTCGCGTCGTAGGAGAACAAAAACTCACCTACGAAGAGTACAGCACGCTCTTAGCACAATTGGAAGCGTGTCTTAATTCTAGACCTTTATGTGCCCTCATGGAAGACCCAGACGATTTGGATTATCTCACTCCGTCGCACTTCTTGTCCAGTGGTCCTGTTTTGAACATCATCGAAACAGAAAGGGACGCTCGTACAAGATGGCAGTTAACACAAAAAATATTCCACGACATCTGGAAACGCTGGAAATCGGAATATTTAACACAAATGTCGACTAGATCAAAATGGCAGACATCTAAATCCAATATCAAGGAAAACGATATTGTGCTCATACATGAAGCCAACTTACCAGCAGCAAAATGGGCACTAGGCAGAGTTGTCATCCTTCATCCTGGACAGGATGGATTAGTCAGAGTTGTCTCCGTCAGAACTAAAAACGGAATTATGAAAAGACCTATCACAAAATTATCTATCTTACCCGTGAACGACGAGCAACCAAGTAGCAAACAATCAAAGGAGGACACAATTCATGCTGAAACTGTATCGTCGCCTGAAAGGCTAAAGGTACCTAAAGCAAGGCCTTCAGTCAGTCTCTTCACCACGGTTTTAATGCTAATGACTATGTTAGTATCATCAGCTTCCTGCGCCTACAATATAACTAACATCAACTCAAATCACAGTATCTATTTCGACAAAGGTGCAAACATGCACCTGATTCGAGATGTGTGGAAGCTTGTAGTATATTACAACTTAGAGCCATATTGGGAGAGCACAAATTTATTAGATAAATATATAAATAATCTAGAAGACAGGTGTCTAAAGACAAAGAGACGTATTCATTGTGACGTGATCCCCTTACAATTACGTCACAACTATATCGAACTACAATACTACAATGACATGTTCCTTAGTCAACACTTTGGCTCACATGTGCGATTACGTCGTGGCCTTATCGATGGCGTAGGATACGTGGCAAACAGTCTCTTCGGCGTTTTAGATCAAAAGTTCGCCGATCAGTATCAAAAGGATATAAAATTAGTGAGGGAAAATCAAAAACATCTTGGAGCACTATGGAAGAACCAAACTTCTGTACTCGAAGCTGAATTCAATTTGCTGAAACGTATGGAAAGTACGATGGTAAAACAACATAAGATCTTCAATCAACACCTTAACGAACTGGAGGAAACAAAGAAAGTACTAAGCAATGCCGTACAGCAAGGCGCGGAGACGAGCGACTTTGCAATTTATGCCATCATCGCTAACAATCTGGCGATGAACTTAAAAGGGATCCAAAAATCTCTAATTGACACAGTCACTAATATTTATCATGGCCAGTTCGACCTACATCTTATAACACCGAATCAGCTGAGAGAAGAATTAAACATCATTTCCCAACAGATATCAAAAGAATTATCACTACCTATTCAAAATGTTCAGACAGACCTTATCAAGATATATCAATTATTAAAGGTCCGAACTAGAATAACCAAAGACTACCTAATATTCGAAATTAGCATACCGCTCATTGACCGGGATAGTTTTGAAATTTATAAAATGATCACAATACCGCAGCAAGTGGGAAACAATATGATCAGCATCGCTACTATCGCGGAACAGGTAGCAATAAACATCCACAAGGATACTTTCGTGCCGCTATCAGATAAAGAGCTAAATACATGTATATCCTTCGATCCCGTAACTCAACTATGTGAATTACAAACACCAGTTTATCACATGAAGTCGGACAAAAACTTATGCCTCAGAGATCAAACATCGAACGAATGTATTTACCATACTACTCGTTGCTATGACAAATGGATACAATTGAGTAGTATAAATTCGTACCTATACTTTTGTTGCGGTCAATGCCCACTTCGGATCATATGTTCAGATCAAGTTACTTCTGAACGAGTCAGCAAGGCCGGCATTATCAGTCTACAAGAAAGCTGCGTTATCAAAGGCGAGTCATTCACCGTACCGTCACAGCGGCGTCAGATGTCCCAAGTGCAAACGCAAGCAGAAATCGTTACGCCGGACATTCCTTCTATTAATAACATTATTAATTTAACCATCCCTGTGAGCAAGGTAAAATCAGAAATAACAGACAATCAAGAGTATATGAAAGAGATAAATGATCAGATACAGAAACTGAAGGCGCAATCGCCTGAAGTGAATCAAATATCATATCACGACATACACCACTACACGGTGATCTACGTGCTGGTGGGAGCGGCAGCTGCAGCAGCAGCAGCATGCATAGTGTGGCGCGTGCGACGCGCGCGGCGCAGATCCGTGCACCTTGCCCTGCCCACCCCCCGTCCGCGCGGATTGACCGCCTCCCGTGATAGTGTTAGTGCTAATGTGATGTGCAAGTGTACTTGTAAGTGTACCATTGAACGGGCTGAGCCCTCTAGTGCAAGTGTAAAGTGTACAAGCGCGAGTGTTCTTAATAAACAAACGCTACCGTTGGCATTTGATTTTAGTGACACGGGTCTCTAATAGCATAAGAATCATCATAGACATAAGGCGCATTGTTCAATCACCTTGTTAGTAGCATAGTCTCATCACCATCAATATCATTTCATCATCTATCCTCTCAAGCCTCCCTTCTTTGGCCTGGGAACATGTACGGTGCAACCGTGCATTTTTATTATATAGTCGAGTCATCAATCAACGCGTGGTTCGATACTTTTATTTTACACAATTCAGTTCACGATTGGTAGCCGAACCGCGTGCTCTCATAGCAATCATTTCCATACTAGCATAAATCAGTTAATTCAATAAACTCTTCTTTTATCATATTTTCGGCATTTTACTTTACTATCAACTATCACTATCAACTACAGGTGTAGCCCGTACAATGCTATTGGTGCTGGCGCGAACCCTCTGCAGTGCGGCAGCACAACGTTTGCGGAGCGTGGTGGGAAACCCATCGACATGAGCTTCCGCGAACATGCCAGACGCACTGCAAAAGCGCGGCAGCCCCAGCAGCATCCTAAAGGCGTTGTTATATTGGGTGCGCAGGGCCCCTAGAGATGCCTGGCGATATGCAGTCCACAGACTACAGGTGTACATAGATGTGCAGTACGCTCTAAACAATGTTATTTTTACTTGCGCTGAGCAATGCCTGAATCTGTGGACTATCATATTGGCCCTGACTGCAAGTGCCCTGCGCTCCCTTTCTATGTCTGCATCATCCTGCAGGTCTTCTGTCACTATGTGTCCCAGGTATTTGAAATGTGACACTTCTTACCAGACCTAAATAGCATGAATTCACTTTTGGTTGTATTATATTTCAATCCATGACTAGATGTATACGCCTCACAAACACTTATCAGTTTCCTGAGACCACCGATCGACGGGCTGAGCAGCACCATGTCGTCTGCATAACTTATATTATTGACACAGGTACCATCTATGTGACAGCCGACATGCATGCTGCTGAGCTCAGCGATCAGCTCATTTACATAGAGATTAAAAAGGGTGGGAGACGTGAGCCCACCCTGTCTTACACCGCATTCCAAACCATATGATTCTGACACTTCATTTCCCCACTAGACTACATTTACCTGACTAGAGTACCAATACTTTAAGATTTGTGTCAGCTCACTAGGGAATTTACATTTTTCTAGTTTATCCCATAAAATGTTATACTGGACTAGATCAAAGGCCTTAGATAGGTCTAGGAAACAGGCATAAACAGGGGTTTGCATAGCCGTATAGTATTCCACAGTATGCTTCAGACTTAGTACCGCACTCTCTGTTGAGAGACCCGATCTAAAGCCAAACTGGGCATCATGCAATTTGACATAATTAGTTAGTTCATTATTAATAAGACTATCAAAAATCTTTGTTGTAGCAAGAGATATAGGTCTGTAGTTTTATTTAGATGAAATATCACCGGTTTTTATTTTTTACAATAGGTACAACTATGGTTTTTGTTAAATTATGAGGCAGATAAGAGTGACTGATACAGAAGTTAAATAACATACTTAAGACTCTTGGAAGATGTGGTCCAGCATTCTGCAGATGCTCGATGCTCAGACCATCACAGCCAGGAGACTTCCCTCGTTTCATTTTATTTATCACATTAGCTATTTTCTTAGCCGAGAAAGTAGCTTTGTGGTCACCACTGGCCGTGGTAGTCCCAGCCTCGTTCACCCGCTCATTCTGATACATTAGTGGACTCACAGCAAATTCTTCCTTGAAAAGGTTAGCAATAAGTTTGGAATCAGTCACTCCCTCAACGCTCACGGGCAGACCCTGCCCCGGATTCAGTTTGTTTGTGCACTTCGAAAAACTACGAAAGTCGTTTTTAGCAGGATGAGAAGCTAAAACCTCAATTTTTATCTGCTCCTGGTGCTTCTGGCAACATTTAAGCCTCGATTTAAATATTTTACGGCTGCTATACATGTCTTCATAGATTGGTCCAGCCGCTGGCCTCCCCATGAGCGTCTTTTACATGTTTGTTCCATCCCATTAGCTGCTTTCTTTTACCACCTCCTCGAGGACGGGGTTTACAACTTGCTATGGATGCCTGTCCCAGAGCTAACGGTATACTAGAATACAAACTATCTATAATTAGTCTATGACTGAGATCATTACAAAATTTATCACAACATTGTCTTAACTCTACAGGAAAATCTATATCTTTGAGTAATTCCCTACATTTATTTTATATAAATCTATTTGAGCCGCACTCCTCTCCCCTCTCTCCCCTTCTCTCCCCTTAAAAACCGTCATATTATTGTTAAATTATAACCTGAATAAACGTTTACACATTTCACATTAAAAATATCGAAGTTCTTATCGTATGGGCAGCAAGCCCTGGTGTCTAGAGTTTTTTCTAACCGCTAGTTATTTGGTGTCAGATTATAGATTCGGAGGAGTTGTTATGTTAGTAATCTTAATCTTAACTATTATAAAAATGTAACAGAAGCGTCTCTGTACAGTGAAGATATTTACATGAAAAAGATTACGATATGGTTTTTAGGTATCCCGGACTACAAATCAAACTTTTTTAGAATTTTTGTCTGTCTGTTTGATTGTTTGTTTGTTTGTTTGTTTGTAACAGCATCACGCAAAAACTACTGAACCGATTTTGATTAAACTTTTTTTGTTTGATAGCTTATGATCTGACTTAAAATCTGGTATATAATTTGTGCGGACGAAGTCGCGGGTAAACTCTAGTAATAACTTAAAATTACTTCATGTTAATTATGTTATGGATTAAAATCCATGTAAGTACTTATTAAAAGTTTAAGGGCAATGAAATAACGACGATGAAACCATTGACGTCCTACCTATGATGATGTATCGATGAAACTAAGGTTCGGCAAACATACGTGGGGAGTAGGTACTAGGGAGGCGACATATCGATACTGATAATGTTCTTAGACCATCTAGACGTGGTCCATCTGTATGGTCCTTGGACGAATTAACCACATTCGTCCGAGGTATGATCACGTCAGACTGACGAATATTATTAAAATATACAACGTGTTAATGAATTAACATAAAACTAGAAAGTAATTTGTTTAGAATCCAATTATCAAGGTTTCAACATAGGTTACATTTTTCAAAATATTAAATTATTTATTCGTATAATTTAAAATTTTCCGAACTCGATGCCAACCCACCGCACAGGTACACTCACCCTACTTACTACCAAAACAAGATTCTTAAAATGTACCCATGAGCACGCTAGCGCTTTCATTCGTTGCTGAAATAATACCAAATCGATTTTGTATGAAAACTTAACATGCGAATAACTTTTATATTTTAATTAATTAAATAATGAAATTATTGTTTCAATGCAATTATTTTGTTAAAAATCAGTTGGGGGGTTAGATATGAGGTTTTGCGATCATTCATTAATACTTTGTATGAAAATCCTTCAGTCTGGTCCATAAATCAGTGGGTTAGACGATCAGTCTGGCATCAGTTTAACCAGACCGATGGATCAGACTGACGCGAGACTGAGCGTGTAATACCCGACTAAGAGTTTCTATATCATGGGGTTCGTTTTTAAGACAGTCATATTACAAAAATGTATTGTTCTAAAGTACCGAGGTCCGAGGTCCGTCGTCAGTCCGCCTCCGACTCTCCGCTCCGGCATCGGCACGCTCCTCCGGTACCACAGCCGGTACGGTAGTAGCGCGTCGGGCGCCGCGGCGGACGCACGTGTCTCCGGCGTCTGTACTACCTCCCCGAGTACGACAAGAGGCAACACGCGTCGGGTCGGCTTGAATGAACCGAACGAGCCCAAAGTTATAGTTCGTTTGTTAATGAACTGGAATTTATGTTTTGTTAAATCTGCACTCGTTTAAGGAATCTAATTACTTATGATAAAATATCTTTCGATAATCAGTACTAAGTCACTTCCTTAACCGAAGTGATCTTTAAAAGTTTACATGGGAAAGTTAATAATTTGGTTTTTAAAGTAAAAAGTTTCTACAAAAACGACGTAAGTGTAGAAGAACGTACAAGATAAGACTCAGATCGGCGACTCGAACAATAATCTGTCAAAAGTTTGATGACATATATAGGAGGGACACGTGGACGGTAGCTTCACTCTCGTCTCCTCCACGCACCGGTGCATGGAGTCGCGCCGGTATGGAGTCGTACGCCCAGTGTGAGTGAGGTGCGCGCGCGTGTGCGTGTGTGCCGTAGATGTCAGCTCGGCATGGGCACGGCTCCGCGCGGCCGGCGGCTCGTGCTCAACGGTCTGACGGCGGAGGAGGGCGCCGGCGCGGGCGCTGCTGCGGCTGCGGGGCCCGAGGCGGCAGCGGGCGGGAGGGAGGGGGAGGGGGATGGCTCCCCCGACTCGCTCGAGTTCTACCACGAGCTGGAGCTGTACCGGCAGCTGCTGGCGCTGCCCCCCGCGCCCCCCGCTCCCCCCGCGCCCCCCGCCCTGCGCGCGCGCACTCCCGACCCGCCGCCGCCGCCGCGACCGCGCCACGGTCAGTACTTACCACCTTCATCGTCATCATCAGCCCGTCATCGTCCACAGCTCAAATCTTCACGGCGCGATACGCGGCACTAAGCACTATGCCATCCTCATCGAGCATCCACCTCATTACGGTACCTACCTCGTCATATCTCGTAATCGTCCATCATGCCCTGCTCCTCATCCTTTAGATCTTTCTAAAGGATGACCTTTAGATTAGATATAAGGGCTTTAGTTCACTATGCATGGCGTGCCCTAAGGACATGGTACTACAGTTTTTCCTAGAGTTTACCTCGAAATGTTTCATTGTTCCGAAGAGCTTTGTGTTACAAAACACACGTAAGTTTATAAAAACTAACTAATACGAGTCTGACCAGTTGTTCAGATTGAACCAACACACCGGTCATGAAATGCGCGGTCAATGAACACCAGGCCAAAAGATTTTCTCCCTGGAGTACTTGCTCGTAGTGAATACCCTATACTATACCTATAAATAAACCACTGCTCGCTGTGGTCAGCATACATCCACTCCGAACGACCTTCGCTAGGAACACCTGTAGGTATCACCCGGTGAGATGTCGTGACACAAATGACTTATCTACACGCGAGATAGAGCTGTGGTTAGAATTTCGCACAAACCAATCGAATCCAGAGACCATGGAGAGCCAGAGATCATAAGGATGCAAGCATATTATACTCATTTTCTACAAATAAATGATCTGTATCTGTACATACCTGATGCGCACACGTTTGTACAAATCCAATGGTAACTCGGCGTGGTGGTTGCAGGTGAGGCACGTCGCTGCCGCACGCCGGGGCCCGCCGGCGTGGGCGTGGGCCCTACCAATGTGGGCCCCGCCAGTGTGGGCCCCGCCCCGTGCCCTTCGGCCTGCCCCGCGCCGGCACACGTGCGTCCCGCTCGGGTGAGTACATTCCTCTCTACACTGGATCGCAACTCTATGGTGATTGATGCAATCACGTACAATTATTATGATTATTTAAATAGACGTAGAGCGGATAGACACATACCTACCAACATTTTAACATAGTAATCAGCAAATCGTATCCGATTTGAGCTACGTTGCCTTTTACCTAGTTTTAACCTAGTTTAAGTTCACGTAATGTAACTCAAATGTTATACTTAGATAGTGTGTTGTGGAGTATAGGCAAGGTCCGGCTTTATAATTGTACCAGTGACTATTATCAACCTACTCTAATTTCGAAGCGTGAATCTCGGTAGTTGGATGCTTGAAAATACTCCTAAACGTTTGGTGATCGATAATAAATGCAATGCAACAGCTCATTTTGTAAAAATCTAACTCAGTCGTATGCCTCCTCCACGTAAAGTGATAATGATAATAAAGGACTATTTGACTATTTGCTAAAAAAAAAGTGCATTATGATTAGATAGGATTCGCACGAGCGAGCAGCTCAGCTTGTCAACATTTTGCGACATCTCCGCAGACAGGAGTCAGCTCGTCGCGAGTCGTGTCGTGTCGACGTAATGCCGCTATTACAATATTTTAATGAGACAGGATTTTAATATCAGAATATTATATAGGTAGGTACGTCATAGTCCTATCGTAGAATTGAGCTGATCGCGATCTGGCTGGGCTTTTCATGATACGCCGCCTTTCATGATTTGGCTGATTATTTTACGATGTGCGAGAGCAACATATTTTTCGATATTCCCAGCTAATTACATAGCCACATCATCAAAATGGCTGGGCATTTGCATTTTATGTGCAGAAATTTAACATAACAACCACAAAATCAACCCTATCTACTCTTATATTTATGTACCTTATGCTTTCTTTTGTGTGTGCCTTGACAAAATGCCTGATGCACTGATGATGATGACTTGTGCCTGATGAAAAAGAGTGGACGCATATCTATCCGCGGCGAAGGAGCCGAAGGAGGCGAACGAAACTAATTTACTTTTAATTCTTCTGACGATTCGTCCGATTCGCCGCGGATAAGTGTGCGAGGTGTCATAGAATTTCATATAAAGAATTCTAAAATTCGATTCTTTCGCGTCCGTCGGTTCGTTCGCCGCGGATATAAATGTGCGTCAATCTTAAACAGTTTTATTTCTCTTTCTTTCAAAAATAAACAAAAGTTACATAACCTTGATAAAAATAACATTAGGTAATGCCTAACCAGTTTTTAAATCGTTATATATAAGATATCAATGGTGTAAGCTTATCAAAATCGGTCCAGATGTTTGTAAAACAAACAGACTTTTACAGTTTTATATTGTGTGTAGATTAGAGTAAGGAAGGATGATCTGATCATAGATCAACTGACAGTGCACCCCGCGCCGGCGCCGCGCCTCCGATGCTAGTGCTGAGCTGACGAACTATCTATAGTCACTCTGTCGATAGTTCACCGTGAACATCGACATTAACGATGTTCATCGGTAGTAATTATTTATTGTACTGATTGTAGAATTGATACTTCATTTAAATATCTCTTAGACTTATCGCTTTATTAGTGTAATTATTATATTTTGTATGAAGAATATATCAAATGAGCCGTCGGATAAGCTAACAAGAACTTATTCGGAAGTGATGAAACAGGTCCTAAATATACATTTATAATTTAATAAAAGAATAAAATAGCAAAAACACTAGAACAAACAAAACTTACCCTGAAGTTAAATGTAACCATTCAATTATATATAGTTAAAAACAATGTATATTAATTATTTTACCTGAGTAACAATATGGTACAGCTTAGGAAATATAATTTGTAATTATTTACATACCGTCTTGGTGTGCTAATCGGTGCAAATTATATAATGTAGATGTGTATGTGTGTGATGTTATGTATACTACTCGTATTTCTTATTCTGTGGTTATGTATTAGTTATTTTATACCTAAACTTTATAACTTCATTCCTTTGCCAACAACATTGAAAACTAATGTTGTTTGAAAAAAAATTGTGTTAATATCCTGTAATTAGTCCGTAAGTGTGGGACTTAAAGGTGTAGGTCAGAGAAACGATTGGTCTCAGGTTTAGACGTATAATTAATAAATAGACTCTTAAACAATAGCTTATATCTAACTTAAGGCTATGAGTGTGTGGGGGGCTGTGCATAGACATACCCTACATTTTCCTAAAATGCATAATCTCAACTCAAAATGTTTTATTCAAAATAATATCACATGGATAGCTTTCTGACGTCATTTTTGACTCTACCACCGCGTCGGAAGGTGTTTCGTTGCCGTTGTAGAGAAGATGCGGCCAGTAACTGTACAACACACATCTTTTAAACAAAACTAACAGTGTCAAGACCAGACATTTTGGTCATTCATATAATCATCTAGTTTATAGTAACTTTTTTTACAGAGGACTTGCTCAACATGGGACTTAAACTTAACTAAACTTAATACAAAACTTAATTAATAAATAAAACACCTAATTGAAATTTGTGATGGCCCCCGTGCGCTACAGGGTTCCTAATGATCTCATCTTATAATAGGTGTATAAATTAACACATCTGTGCTCTGTGGCTACATATCGTGGAAAGCAATAACGCATAGAGTATGAACCTATATAGGTAGTAGGTACTATGGATACAATATTATTGTCACATTTTAATAAGAACCAGTGAGGAAATGCGAGTTAGTTTCCGTAGGTGTAGAATCCGTGCTATCGATACTGTTGAAATTCGTCGACTATAGATGGACTACGGAGCGCAGCACTAGCCGGTACGTGTCGTGTTATCGGGGCGCGCGGTATCTGTCTGTGTATATTAAACACATAAAACTTCAATAAACGCTATCCGATGGATACAGTCTCGCTCGCTGAGCCTACGTAATGCGACTGCTATATAACTACTAGCTTTTGTCCGCGATTCCGTCTGCGTTGACTTAAAAAAGTTTCCTATGTGTAATCCAGAACAAATTCTATCTGTGTGCCACATACAAGTGCGATCAGCAGCAAGCAGCAGCAGCAGCAGCAGCATCATTAGTAGGAAGGATAACATCTTTGTAGCGCTACGCCGTAGACGTAGCACTCTACGCTGTGAACTCGTACTCGTAGAGATGATGCAGGCCGTCTTGTGTATCGTAGCACACGTAGCGCCGCTCGTAGCACCGTAGACTCGTAGCAACGTAGTATCATCGCAACGTAGTACAATTTTATTACGTACTAGCAGCCCGTCCCGGCTTCGCACGGGGTAGACAATTGTCTATTTTACCAAGGATCCCTAATTTTTTTCAAAATGAAATGTAGCCTATGTCAAATTGGAAGAATGTAGCATTCTATTGGTGAAAGAATTTTTTAAATCGGCCCAGTACTTTTTGAGCCTATTCATTACAAACATACAAAAATAGGTACAAATCTTTCCTCTTTATAATATTAGTGTAGATGAGCAAACTCACCAAAAAAGTAATTGTGTAATTGTAATTATCAATTAAAAAATGTTAATAGTAGTGAATTACATTGTGGGTTCAAAGTAAGACTTTTGTACTAACAATTGTATTGGTTCATGTGATCTGAAATAAATCATTATCAATAAATACATATAAATCCTGTCCTACTATAATATTATGAATGTGAAAGTTTGTGACGATGTTTGTATGTTTGAGGCTCAATCACGCATAAACGGCTGAACGGATTTGGATGAAATTTGACACAATGAGGGAATATGTTCGGAATTGACAAATAAGATACTTTTTTAATATCCATGCAGAAGGAGTCGCGGGCAATAGCTTAATAATATCTGTGACTTGGGGAATATAACAAGTAAACATAATTATGGGACACAAATATCACTCATCGTGTATATATAGCATAGCATAGCATATGCTCACGACTATATATCCCGAGGGGGTAGTCAGAGATATTCTGAAACCTCAGAACATCCGCGTTTCACTAGTACCGAAACTGTCCAGTGTGACGGGTAGTGAGCCCGTCCCCACTAGTAATGGACAGTGGGTAGAATACATTCCTCAATATTGAAGCATGCACGATTCCTCACGATTTTTTTTTTAATTCGGGTATATGTACCTAGTTATTATAATTTACAATTCATTGCTTTCACGTTTTTGACGCCGCGTTACCCGTGGACATGGTGTTATCGGTAGGCGTCACTGCGACCTGCTCCTTCCCTGATGAAGCGATTTCCCTTTACATTAGATACGAGGAGCAGAGAGCGCGCTATCGTAACATCCTACGCACTTGACTAAATCAGCATTCACTCTTGTGGAACACTAAATTATATCATCATTTACCTTCTGCGGTATTCGAACCCCTCCGGGCGCTCGGTTATTAAGACTTTTTACAAATATAGAATAACCTCTCTCATACTTGTACCACAGAGTACTGGGACTATAATTATTACCGTTCGTACCTACTAAACGTAGAACTAGAGTAAAGTACAGTGTCGTTAACAAACTAACTGGTAGCGTGTACACACAGCCACAGTCGGCATCAGTTGATTAAATTAACTAAACTCGTTCACTGTGGAACACACCTACACAACACACAGTGAAACAACACAAGTTGGAGGACTCCAATCAAATCAACATTTATTTTGAATTAAAAGTGCACAATCATCATCATCGCAGCCTATGTACGTCCCACTGTAGGGCACAAGCCTACCCACAAGGAGGGTCACAATATTATAAAAGAAACGAGGTTTGTAAGTATTCCAGACTAGATTCTGGTACTTCAATTGGGACTAGATAATCAGTGTGTCTCTCCGAAATAAGGGTGAGAGGGAGTGGGTCATACACCACCACGCAGGCCCATTGCGGATTGTTGTGGAGGAAAATTAGCGGTCAAGAGTTGTCAAAGATAGATACACGGATCTACACAAGTGTTCATACTTGTCTTTTATTGCTATTGTGTCAGAGAGCATGCGGAGCGGTGCAGATGTTAACTACATTATAATTAGTTTTGTTTACGCAATCAGCTAATGTCGGCGACAGAACCGCGGGCACGCGCGGCTCGAGTGCTACAGTAAGGACACGGAGCGTGAACAAGTGGCGCTGAACTGACAGAAGAGCACCGGATCGCGGCTCGCTCCTGACATCTCGCGTTAGTTAGTAATTAACTTCTGACAAAAGACATTTACTACGAGATGCGAGAGCCTGCCCACTTATAAACTGTTTGTAGTCTATACAGCACAGGGTACAACTAGACACCATCGTAATACTTATCGGGATGGTTTAAACTTTAGACCTTTCAACTGAACAACTTTCAGTAAGAAGCCACATCGAGGGAAAATTAAAAAATCTGCGGTCCCATACATTTCAGTCGTGTAGGTACTAAACAGCAGATTTTTTTTATTTTCTCACGATGTCCACTACATAGTGAAAGTTGTTCAGATTGATCTTTGATCAGATTGAAGTCTAAACCCCCTCTTTAAATGTTTCTAGCATGTTTTGTTACAACCTGTATACTCGTTCATCACAATAATTATCTAATTTATGATGATGTGATGTCGCGCGTAGCACTACACCAGGCATGTCAAACTCAAAGTCATTGGTGGGCCAAATGCATAATGATAGTAGAATCAGCGGGCCGCAAAGAACTTAGAGAAAGTGTATCAATCATGGGAAATAATAGTTTATTTAATAATAGAAAAATCCTTCAATCTTTTCCGAGGAATGTGCCTTTAAATACAAGTTGTTTGTATTTAAAGTTTATTCTGTCTACAGAAATCAACTTTCAAACTGTATGGGCTATAGCTAGAACTGAATTTAAAAGATTAAGGTTACAGTTATTGGAACTTCAAAATTAATTCGATAAAATCCTTTTTCAGTAGAAGGTACTTATTATGCAACAAAAAAAAACATAGTTCACTTTTTGCCTTCCGCCATCTTGTTTTGAGACTAAATTGTATGGAGCGACGCCATTTTGTATCATGTTTTTGTGTGATGTCTGCTAAAAAACAAGCGCTGGAGAAGCCTTTTACGTTTTCAGTTCCCATGTCTCTGCATCGCGTACCATTTCAAAAAAGTGAGCGATCGAAGCGAGCTCGAAATTTTGACATCAAGATTCAAAACAGTGGTATTAATATCATAATATGAGTAGGTACTTGTAAAAGTAACTGTCTCGGGCCCCATCAGGAAGATTGAATCGGGCCGCAAGAAAGTGCAGTGTGGGCCGCATGCGGACCGCGAGCCGCATGTTTGACATGCCTGCACTACACGATATATCTACAATAGATAATGATGTAGCATGTGACATGTGGTAGGTAAGCAGTAGGTAGGTAATATAATAGTGCGGTGTAACAACTGACAGGTCATCGCGGAACGGAAGGATGTCGCTCGTGCCGTGACGTGAATGAGTTGTGATCACATTATTAATTATTGCTGCATTATTACATCGTGCATGAGACACACGATGTGCCGACGCGACGCGACGCGGTGGGCTCTATACGTTGGTCGCTGAGTTAATTAAACTTAATAGGTACATAGTCTTTTGTTACCTATAAGTTTACGAAAATAAAACAAAATCTGCCGATTTGGCTGTATTATGTTACAACTTGTCCTTCATAATCATAATAATATCTTTATTACAAGCTCTCATCTTCTCAGCATTTTTTAGTATGCCACCAAAGCAGTAAGACTATTTTCCTTGGTTATAGTTTCATTAAGGTTTAAAAAAAACTGCCTTTTCATACATTTTTGATGTAATAACTACAGCTACAGCTTTTATGCCAGAATAATAAATGATTAGACGGACAAGTTCTAACAGAATATTGCATTCGTTTTGTTGGCCGGTTCTTTCACATTTGGACCAAAAATGTATGACACGCGGATGATGTCTTTTAACAATTTTCAGATCCTTTTTATGGTGTATTCACACAAATTATTGTTAAGAATCTAAGGCACCGGCACCGCCTCAAAAGGTGTTGTGTCATTAGTAGATATTTCAATTCATACATACATGCAACTATCCCACGTACGTAGACAGAGCGTATATGGCTTGCCAGACGCTACGATTTAAGCGAATACAGGGTAGGGTGTTATTGTAGACAGTTACATTACATTAATGCGTGATTGTACTCATGATACTGAACAACCTTGATATATTCCATCCAAGCCCAGGACAGTACGCAAGCTCTGTTAAGCTGCTGATGCGCCAAGAATTATAGTATTTTGCTTTCATTTTTATTATATAACAAAAATTGATTTTTTCTCATTTTCTCAAAAACAAAAACAATTTTTCTCATGTATTCATATAGGTACCTAGCTAGCTTTTATGTTTAAAAGTTATATATTTAAGTCATTGTAAATTGGTTTTTCTTATGTGAATTTAAATAAATATTATTATATTATTATATTATATATTTAACACTTGAAGTATATTCGTAAGAATAAATTAGAACGCTGTGCGCAGTCATAATTGAGGTGAAAATTCGATGTAGTTTAATTTGTATTATTTTTAAGATCAATGTATTAGTTTTTACTTTGTTACTGTGCCAAATAAATAAAACATAAAAATAAAACTTTCCCGAAGGAACAGTAGGCAAATTCGCAAAAAAATTTCATCCGTTTCAAACGTTCGTTCGAACTGATTGCAAGTATGGAAAGTACAATTTTTATTTGGTAAATATCCTATCTTAGGCAAAGGTTATTCAGTATCATGGGTACAATCACCCCTTAAAGTAATGCAATTGCTTAACCAAACACCCTGTACAACATAAAATATCTCCATGCTACTAGGTATTGTAGGTATGTCAACCGATCCTAAAAGACATTTATAATACCTACGTATTCGTATCTGAACTAAATAATTTTTAATTTTTTAGATTTTTATTCAACAATTATAAATAACAACAGAAAACAAAATAATATATCACTAAATATCCAATATATTTCTGTAGACATTAACCTAACCGTGCAGTGAGGTCCGGTGTCTCATTAGTTCATTACACACTCTTGTACAGTCACACGACACGGTACGGACCACACGGTACACTAGGTACAGTAGACTCGCAACATATCGCAAGCTCGCCTCGGTGCCAAGTTAACAAATAGTCGCCGCCGCTAACGAGCCACAACACGACGCGCGTCTGACGGACGACGCGACGCGACACGACGGGGCCGGGGCCGGGGCCGGTGACCACGCACGCACGTGCCGATACATTCCGATGTTACGTTATTTACATCCGACTCACTGTGCGTTCTTTTTTTTTAGAGTTCCGTACCCAAATAGTGAAAACGGGATGCGATTCATAATAGTCGGGGAAATCTACGGATTTTTGTATGGAGAAGGTTGCATTAATTGCACTTTTGGTGATAATTTGGAATATAGTAGATAAATACCTGAAAAACATAAATTCTCATAATCCCCAATTTTGTATGGTGTATTATTGAATAATTAAGACATTTACAAAAAATTAAAAATTAAGTCACCAAAAATTATAACCTCAAAACTAAATTATTTACTGCTTGTTTGTACACATTAAATTTGCATTGTGATAATTAACTGTCTCTTTTCCTAGTATGCTGGAAGAAATATCTTTCGAAACAAGCTTGCCCTTTGTACATTTATATCGATTTTAAGGTATTTCTCAGGTTCCTGAGCCAATATAACCACGAAATCTCGACAAAAGTGTTATAAACTAACAGTTATATTATATCAAACACAATTTACTAAAGTGTCTTTAATGCAACCTCAAACCTTATTTTTAGTGATGCAACGAATACCACTTTTACGAATAAGAATACGAATATTGATTTTATTATTCGGGGAATACGAATACAAATACAAATACCGAAAAATTATTTGAAAATGTTGAAAAGACACGTTAATCATTCGAAATATTATTTAAACAATCAAAATCGACAGCGTGTCGGACATGCTCTAAAATTCCTAAAGTTCTGACCAATGTTTTGTTCCATTTTAAAAACCGGTTAAAAGACACTTTTATAGGTGGTAAAAGAAAACCCTTTTTTGACCCTCGAAACCCTTGAAAAATTTTATTCCTGAAGACACAGTGGGTAATTTGAAAGATGACTGTTGTCTTCCTGATATTCTCCGAATACGAATATTCGTTGATTCGCTGCTATTCGGTGAATACGAATATTCGTATTCGTATTCGTTGCATCACTACTTATTTTTCCTAGACTATAAGCCTAGGCTCTCCGTCCGCCCGTCCGTCCACCCTAGCTTCAGAGGGCTGCATCTTCTGAACCGTAATAGGTAGCCGGCTGTTCACAGAAAATGTATCATTATGATTTAATGAAAAATAATAAAAATCAAAAGTTAAAATTAAAGGGTCCCCAGTCCCCATAGAAGAACATTTTTTATTTCAACGTTTTTCCTTCTTGCTCTATCTTAAAAACGGTAATACATACAAGTGTCAAACTTGGTGTGATTATAGTGCAAGCTCTACTATAACAACAAATAATGAAAACTGGCCAAGTGTGAGTCGGCCTCGGGCTAAGGGTCCTGGAAAAACAAAAATTTTATTAAGTTAATATATTTTGTGGTGTGGTGGTGGAACCGTCGGTGCGCGAGTAACCCGATTCACACTTGGCCGGTTTTTAAAATTACTTTACCCTAAGGCTAGTAATATATCACCGCTTTACTTTAAAGGTCAGGAGGGGCGTCCTGACCTTTAAAGAGGCTAAAAATGAACCACAACTGGACGCTTAAAAATGTAGCTTGGAGTTGTAGCAAAGTTCCTGACCACCTCATAAGGGAATATGGTAGTGAGGATATGTATGTATATAGTTTGCCGGGTAGTAATAGCCTTTTAGCGATAAGAACGTCTTATTTGTATCAATATCTGTTTTTTGTTGTCCTGTTTTGGACCATATTATGGCAAGGTATCTTTTAGTAAACTGAATTGTGAATTATTAGTTATATTTATTTAATAACTCTCCAATCCCTGGTGGCAGTAGTCACTCGCTCCCTTCCAATAAATTTCCCAAAAAATAATTTCCAACTTACAAATTTGAAACACGGAACTTTAGACACGACTCGTATATTTCAGTAAGAATGTTCGATTAATTTAAATTGTTCAAATTCTAAGCTAACTTTGTTAACCTATAAATTTTAAGCGATTTATTATTATAATACATTTTAAGCGAGTCCTCTGCAAAATCCCTTGACTTGACCTGATTTGATTCTGATATTTGATGGTTTATTATTATTTTTCAGTAGTTATATATAGATATTGAAAGGAGATTCTTGAACCAATAAATATATGCATTATTTTCTATCTCATAGGTAAATGTCCGCTATGTAATGTTTTACCGCTCAAAAATGTTAATACTTCAGCAAGTACCGAATGTTTCCGAGTACCACGTTTTTCTACCGGTCGGTCTTCTGATCTTATGCCTTCTTTAACATGTTGTCATGTGTCATGATCAGCGAGTCGTCTCAAAGTGTGTCCGTTTCTTTCTTATATTTACAAAATATTAGGGAACACAATAAGTATCAAATACAACGTAAAGTACCTAAGTGATCAAAGGGCAGTGTCAAGTATGTGCTACACACGAAGATATCTCGAGCGTGGCTGCTTGATCCCGAGACACGGGACATGAGACACGAGGGTCAGTTCACGCTCCATCGGAGTCCCACTATCAAATGATATACATCTCACTCATACATTACTTAAACACACGGTTAATACGTTACCCTTACCACAATATAGATCAATACCACGTACAGTATGACTACTCCTTGTCTCCGTCAAATCCGTTTCGTAGACAGATAATTTTTTAGGCTCACACACAACTAGGCATCCGCTCATCAATTAGTACACAACAATACATGTCTATCACGATGTTACGCGTCATTTGAAGTATCATTTTCCTTTTGATAGTATTATACACCACTAGTTTTTAATTACGAACACTGAAATGAAATGAACTGAGAATGAAACTTAACAATTATCCCAAAGGAACATGGGTGAAACGAGATGATTTTCTATGGGAGATCCAATTTTTTTTTTCGTTTTCATCTAGTGTCCCTAGTGCGCATAGTGTGTCACTTTTAGAGCCATAAAATTATTTGACTTATCGAATGATTATTCAAAGAGTATGAAGTACACCTACCTTTTATTCCTACCTACCTTAATTGGTTTTTTGTGTTAATTCAAACATCAAAGTTTTAAATGATCTGTCAAAATATGACGGTTAGGAAAGTGAGATCTGTATAAAGGTATCTGTTACCGACGTTAGTCAGTCCATCCAGGCCGCGTCTATGATCTAAGAGGTTAACAAGCTATCCCTTTGAGAGCGCGGCTGTTAGCTGCTATGCGTCCGACATAACTCCCTCAAAGAAATCTCTTTGGGAGGGATCGCCTAAGAATTTCACTTAGACGAGTATCGTGGGGGCGCTCGGACGTTGGGGGAGGGGGTGATGCGTGGCAAGGAAGGGGGGGGGGGGTGTTAAAGTTCTGTTACTTAATAACAATTTTGTCAGTTAACATTTCAATGTCTCTTAGTAATCGCTCTTGCGCCGAATTATTCGTACATGATGTAAGTTCCAACATCTCCACGCGTAATGGTCACTTGAATTGGCACTTCATAATTATAAAGGTTAGATGTGGATTGTTGCGAGTAGCGGTGTATGTATTTTGTTTGAATAGGGAATGTTCTCATGATAAACCATACAACTAGTATTGACTAAGACCACGTAGTTGAAATAAGTGTATATGAGAGATGTCAGAGATCATACGCGCAAATAAATCAGTTCATTCCTGAACCTCGTCGCGAACCTCATGTGCCTCTTTGCGCCTGCCCGGTCACAATGGGTAGAGGGTATCATCGCTACTGCTAGATTACCGTATTGGGTCCCAGCCGCCATTGTCCTTCGCTCTCGTTCGCGATCGGCGAAGTGATGCTAAGTTCCTACTTTATCTAATTAATTTGGAGCGTTACTGCGATCCGGAACTTCTCAAAACTTTGACATTTACAATTAATTGAAACAAACAGACGCCTCCGTAACATCTGCGACACTGAGACCGCTCCAGTCCGCCGCGCGCCGCACCGCGCCGTGCCGCGCCCTGCCGCCTCTGTTGTCCTGCATCGAATACTTACAATAATTAATGAAACAAAATGAAGTCACGGCCCGCGGCACCTCACCCGCGACGCCGCGCCGCGCTCTGATACACGACCATTTGTTATTTAGAACTCTTGGCACCGACGAGCCATTAACAACTTTAATACATCACGTTAATAGAGTATCAGTTGTGTAATAACAGCGGTATTATTGTGGGCGGAGAGCAGAGCAGAGCGGTAACTCATTAAGAAGACAGGCTCCAGCGCGAAGCCGGAGCCGGAGCCGCGTTACGTAGTAGGTGGTATAGTACCTACGTCTAATGAATGGAGGCAGATTAACGTGCTCGAATCTGCATACATTATCATTTAAATATGCGAATCTGCGAAGTCAGCGCGTGGGGAAGTGTTGCTAACTCTGTTCATTGAAAACACGTCTGCGGCAGTAGCACAGCGTGATATAGCGCTATCGCGCCTTAGCACTCTTTCTTTTTGCGTGCGAAACCAACGAGATAAAAGGCGTAATATAGCCATATTGCACGCACCATGCTACAGCCGCTGGTCTCTTATAGGGTCTCTAGGGCTAAAATGTGTAGGCAGAGGGAACTATGAATTGAGCCCCTAGTTTCTAATATCTACCATGTACGCATTAACAAAAGAAAAATCCAAAATATCTAAAACTGTTCTACGGAATCTCTAACCACATGAGTATTTACAGTCATGTTGCATATTTGTAACTGCTTGTACGTTCATTTATTTTATTTCATATTAGCAAAGTAACAATAGACAATAGACGGACATACGTTGAGTGCCATATAAGATAAAGATGAGTTTATTGTTGGAAGAAAGCGGTAGGGCTAGAGCGATACGGTCTAAGCTGGCAGCACAGCCCCTCGTCGCGTTCAATGTAATTAAGGCGACGCCATCGCTTGCTACAGCCGACGACAGAAACACGTGGTGCGACACCTTACTTGCCGTCTCAATGCCACTTACAGTTTCACATACGGATGTATGTAAGTGAACCATACTACACACAGTTAGCGTGGTCAGCAACTGCTATTATATTCGCAGCTTCGGCATAACTTTACTTTAAATAAATATCCCTTTGGCAACACTGTGAAATTAACACATCTTACTAGTGGCACTGAACCACTTAGCTGATTATAGGGTTACAATTCTGCATTTATTACGTTATTATTCGTATGGCTTTTCTATCCTGTGAAGGTTATAAATTAATTTCTTAAGTTTTAATCCACAGTTTAGCTCTCTGGGTTAATTCGTTTATCCATTCTATCCTTCATTTATTGCGTTAAACTTTGTATAGCTATAGCTTGAAACTTAATTAAAATATGAGCATCGTTCCTTGAAGAAAAACATAGTACAAAAGCAACACAATATGATATTTTCTGGAAAGTGGGTTGTTTTGTTCCACTCAGTATAATCCCCTCGCCCGCGCCCGCGCTCGCGCCGGTGCGTCCGACCGACTAATGGCTGCATCCACACGCATGCACCACCGCACCGCCGCCGCCGCACCACCGCCGCGCGGATTCATTATTACTATCCTCCGCTACTACTAATATATTGCATTTTATTACATACGCTTTCAATTTCCCAACAAATTACTCGCTACAAGGCACACTATACATCTGTTATCTGTTAATACGTTTCGATATTATAATAAAACTGTCGATGACTCGTAGGTATTATATTTGGTTGATTGGTTAGTGCAGCGACTAGAAGTTGATCTTATCTTCTGTTGTAACTAGACAGATTAAAATTCAAAAATTATGTATTTCCTGACTACACTGATCCAATGGGGTTAGTAACAAATTGTGACTTAGTCTACGTTAGTGTACAATTCGGTTAGTAAGTTCTGTCAAAGGATGATTCGCAACTGGACTTGTAGAGTTCATGCAGATCGTTTTGCTCCGTACCGATCACTCTAGAAAACACTTTGTAGACTCAGCTGTACTGTACTAAAAGGTATCAGTTCGTCAGACAGCACCCGCCGGCCGGTGCATGATCGATGCGAGGCCGAGCTGAGCTGAAGCTACGCTAAATAAACACAATCTACAGACGGCTCACTTCACACCTAAGCTACGTCCACTCGAACAACCATGTCCACGTTTGTTCTGTGCAGTTGCTTTGTCTGTGTCCTATGATAACGGCTCTCTATCCTCAGGTTGGAACAGAAGATACGGATATAATTAAGTATCTAGATTATCTAAGGTCTGAGGTAATTTATCAATTGGTTGCAACGGATAAGATCAAAGCTTTTTCGTAATTTATCACCATTAAAAAAAGCTGTAATGAAGACTGTCCAGGAGAGAGATACATGTGTGTAACGGTAAGTCAATGCATGCGGGTCACATTCGCAGGTCGCCGACGACACGTGGCTCGAGGCGAGGACGTCGGGACCTCCGGCGAGGTGACGGCACTAATGTCCCGCTAACTGTCCCGCCCGCGCTCGACCTCTGTGAGACGCTACTCGGGACATTAGCGCTCCATTACTGTTGTACCTACACGTCGAGCATTGTGTCGCATTTGGAATACTGAACGATTGCGTTAAATGGGATCTAATTTACTTTGATGGTTCAAAACGCTGATGTTGAATCGATTTCTTTAACAAGATTCTGTTAAGTTAAAAAAAAGTGTCGTATCGACTTCAGAGCGCGAGCGACAGCTTGGAGCAAAATATAGCATCAATTTGTAGACATAAATCGTGAAACCCTTCGGGCGGACACTCGGACAGTCAATTCTAACAATAGTCTCTTATTGCGAGGATACGTGTAGTGTCGTCCGATCGATAACTCTATATGCGAGGATGAGATTCAAGCAGGACATTTGAACTGATCCCTTCCTCCCCCTCCCCCAGCCCGGGGGGTCCGAGCCGGTGCGAGCCGTGCGAGGTACCTACAATAAATAATATGACAATATATCCGAATCCGTTTTTAGCGTCTCTATAATAAAAGCAACTACCCGCGTAGCAACTATTCACGAAGTCGCGCCATATGTTTGGCGACATTATAAAATTCATCATCATCATCTCCGCCGATAGGAATCAAAGGCCTCACCACAACGACCGGTCCTGCGCTGCCCTCATCCAACGGGTTCCCGCCGCCTTCACCAGGTCGTCGGCCCACCTGGTTTGGGGCCTCTCCACGCTGCGCTTTCCGGTACGCGGTCGCCATTCGAGATCTCTTAGTATTTATAAAGGTTGCGGGACAGGATGTGTGACACGTTACGCGTTGGAGGAACCTACGTCTATTCCTGTGCTCGGGTTCGTTGTAACGACTTAATAATAGAATCGAATGGACTCATTGTTGCGATGTGACCAAGTCAATATTTAAAGAGGCGCGTTCCAAAATATCTCAACGAAGCTTTGCCTGCACTCTCCCTCGCCCCGCTCCCCCGCAGGTCACAGCCCCACCCCCGCAGGTACCTCGTATATTAATTAGGTTAAGCACTGCTACTAAAATTAGCGCTGTTTTCGGCGCCACTGATTTTGTATTTTCATTGAACTTTACTGAGATAATCTTAACCTTAACGAAGAACAACATTTTTGCCCTATAGTATCTTACAAAATGTTTGCCCTATAGGACTAACAAAATTAGTTGAAACTATTTTAAGGGGATGATCAGACCATCAAACTGAACAACTTTCTCTATGGGACCAATGTCGAACTCGCGAAAAAAAAAACAGCTGTCCCATACATTTGAGTAGAGTTATGTTTGCAGTTTTGTATGGGGTATCAGTAACATTAATGTGATTGGGGGCATCCCCTTAAAATTGTTTCAGCTAATTTGGTTAGACCTTAATTATAATACGATGTACCTATATAAAGCGTCTACTTCATAACAACCTGAGGTCACGGACAATTACCATATTCATGACAATATTCTAAATAGGTATCAACTTTGTTATTGTTATTGGGAATTGGGGGCCTTGACAGCCACGAGCCTGTGCCACTGCGACCATCGCTGATCTATTGTGATCACCCCTTTGATAGTTCCCGGATCCATATTAATCCCTACTGCATTCAGGAAAGGAAGGTGCTGGTGCTCGCGCCAAGGAATTCGCCATATAATGAAGAAATTTTCATAAAGTTTGAGTGCAAATACGGAAGGGCGTAGGTTCCTTACGTGGCATTCTACTATCATTATGAACAGCCCTTTGGATATCCCTGAAATAGTTTTAGAGTTGGGCTTCGAAGGGGGTTCACGTCATCTGGGATGATAAACTCAGACATGAAAGAGAATCGTAGGTCATATTAGATCAAAGTTAATCATTTCAATGGACATCCCTTGGCAGTCTTGAAATCATAGACAGGTTGATTCTCGTTCGTTCCTTTAGCCTGGTTAGAGTTAAAAAAAAAAACGAGTTTGTTACAATATGGCTGTTGAAAAGCTTGGTGCTGGCCGCTCTTAGAACGGACCACCCCTTCATTTCTTTCTTTGGGTCTCGTAAAAAATAAGGTATCTTATTTCAACAGTTTCTGTGAGCGAAAGGCTAGCTAATCACCACTTGACAAGTCATTCCATTTTGAAACCTTCAATACGCCAAAAGTGAGCATTGCTACAACTGCATATGCTTCAAATATAGTTGGTCGTTATACAAGCTTTTAACCACCCTCATAGGTATTATGGTTGTTAGTTTACATGTAGGTATGTACACCACAGAAGTTACCGGTATGAAGAGAAGATAAAAGAAATGACGAAGCAAGTACGTACCCACGTATTCTGATACTATGTAATAGGTGATAGATAATGAGATACTTACAAATAGATTAAGTGCGCTCATAGTAGTGAAGTGAGAGGAGCGGTGTAGTGGTGTGTGTGATCTAGAATTAAATGAGCACCGTCGTGTCGCACTAATCCTATGAGTGTACTCCATGAGCCGGCCGCCCGACGCGTCACAACAACGCGCCGACGGACGGCGGCCCTTTGGTCAACAACTGATGTAGGACTCATACACGTAGGTACGGGTTGATCACTCGGCATCAATAATCTCTTCTAAGTATCTGCCTAGCTAATATTACAAAATTACGTCTCAATAGCATCCTGAAAGCCATTGTTGAAAGTAACCAGTGTCCACTACTACGGCACATGTCCGTTTTTGAAATTTTTTAATAACCATAGTTTCATAAGTCCTATTGTTACTAACACTATTGGATCTTTGTTGTAATAAAAAGTTTAAATTTTTTTTAATATGGCGATGTGTTTCCATTTATTTACTTTTCCACGGCCTCCGTTAAAAAACAAGATACGTTATTAGATTTTTAATAAAATTTCGACACTGACAATGTTAACTTATATCATGAGTAGTATGAGCACGTATTCTGGACTTATAAAAAGCACGTTCGCCACTTTCGATGCACGTATACCTACACCTCGAAATTGAAGCATATAGATTTCTTCATGATTATTTCCTTCACTGAAGAGCTTATGGTGTTACAAATAAGAATTCTGGCCACAGTTCACAACATTTGGTAAAACAAACAGCTCATCAACTAGGTTACAGTTCATCCAAGTAAAGTAAATGATAGTATCTAAATGTGTGGTATCAATCAGGGGGGTAAAGTAGATGATTGGGAGGACATCGAAATGCTCTCCGAGCGCCGAAGTTTAGTGAAGTTGGTCGCATCGCGGGTCTAGCTGTCATATTGTACTTTGTATTTATACATGGTGTGAACAAATGAACGTGTGACCTGAAAACTATCCGTATATTTTTTTTTTTGTATGAATAACTGAAGAATCGTTCGGATTTTTGGTACAACTACCAACTATGCTTTTTAAGTAGGTATTGCATTAATTTGATAACACCTTGTATATGTTACAGTCAAAACTCATAACCGGTCAAAACCACTTTTGACTGCAAAAATCAGTCATAAGTGGTTTTAACCGATGCCCTTAGTCAAAATTTTATTTTCGAGAGGACTAGGTAAACAGTAGCAACTCGGATCTGTTGGTAGCCAGAAACCTAACATGCTCGTCGCTTCGCTCCTCGCTAACCTACTGACTGAGTTAGATCTGGGTCTAAAAACTCATAACCGGTCCAAACCACTTTTAACTGAATTGCAGTCAAAAGTGGTTTTGACCGGTTATGAGTTTTGACTGTAACATACACACTAGCTAGTCAAGCACCCTGATTGACTACACGGTGAAAAGCCGAGAATTGTTATAATGATACAAAATCTGTGAACTGCTAGTGATCCGAGATGTTGATGCTATGCTGTGAGTGACCGCGGGTGTCAAATCAAAGAGCTTTATTCTGATGTAAAATGCTACAATTTCAACTAATTGACTTAACAAACCCTAGATGAACACTGTTTAAAATAAAGTCAATGCCAAAAAGGTAAACTAGGTTATTGCCTCATCGGGTGTCAGCATAGCTGCTTAGAGGGTCAGATAGCGACCGAAGTCTTATCAGATATTGCTGACTGTACATTCATGGTACGAAATCTTTAGCGCACATAGTTAGCAACATTTTTACAACTCTGATATGTAAAAATGTGTACTGACAGTCATAACGTCTGAGTGCTATTCAAATAAGATGCACAGTGCAGGTGTGACGTAACGCGGCGGCGGCCGGCACCTAGGCGGGACGGCGAGCGGAATGGACGGAGAGAGATCCCGGATACATTTTCAATTAACAGCAGCTCCACGCTGATTGGTCGCAGCGAGACGTTCGGGCTCGTGCCGGCCGGTGGCGGCGCCGGATGGACTTTAATCACCGAACGATTACATCGCGGCCCGGCCCGGCCCGGCGCGGGCGGACCGTTATTAAAAATGCATCGCGTGTCGTTTCATTCCAATGCAACTGAGATTGCCGCTTTATTTATACGCTTTTTGAGAGCCAGATGGCTGTAAGACTTGATTCTTTTGTGATTAAGTTCACTATGCTTCGGAATAATTTATTTGAATATTTTTAATATGCATTAAAACATAAAACTAAAAGTAGTTAAAATATGTATTAAAACTGGCCAAGTGCGTTCCGGGCCACCATATACACTACTGCCGTGAATTTTTTCACGTATCCAGAAATAACCGTTTAGCTGGCAGGGGGGACCCTTGACTCTAACAAAAATTTTCACTTTAAAGCTTAATATTTCGCTAACGGATCCCTAAATCGAAAAATGGTTTCCCACATCCACAATAATTAAAAGACCTATCCAACGGTACCCCACACCATGGGATAGACGGGAAAAACAATTTCATCCCCACTTTACGCGTAGGGGAGGTACCCTAAAAAAAATATTTTTCATGATTTTATTTTACCACTTTGTCGGCGTGATAAACAGTCATGTCCATGTCAAATTACAGCTTTCTAGTACTAAGCGTCTCTGAGCTAAGCCGCGGACAGACGGACAGACGGACGGACGGAAATGGCGAAACTATAAGGGTTCCTTGTTGACAACGGAACCCTAAAAAAGAGACAATAATAGTTTGAAAATTGACTGATTGTTACTTTTTCAGTTTCACGCCTAAAATAATCCATGATAAAGCCAGTAGCGCGTAGATACGGATATAATAATTGGAGTTAATATCCGTTTCTACGCGCACACGCAATAAAAACCAGTAAATGTATTATTTAATAATAAATTAATTGTTGAAGACAACGGGATAGATACTCTGAAACGAGACAATTCCATTTAAACCGGTGCGTATGGTTATGTCCTTTTATTAAAGTAGATCGTATTCCTTTGTCAGATACAAAGTCTTCAGTTTAATTTTCTTTTCATCCTCTCCGCAAGTAATTTACTTTCTAAATTAACTTGTTCGCGTCCTGTTTGATGTTTGCTGTAGGTACGTATCTGCTCGTACCTACAGATAGATACAGAGTGCACACGACGGGTGATGTTTTTCCATCAAATTGTTTAACAGTAAACAACGTCTCGTGAGTCGTGATGTTCGTGGAAGCATGTACATTATTGTTTGACAGTGTATTCGTCATAAAGATTCAATAAGCTCAACGCGCCGCTGTGCCCTCGCGCGCTCTTGTGTCTGTCCGTGTCGGCGCAGTGAGATGATTCGCTTATTTGATCGCGAGCCGTCCCGTCTCGTCCCGCTGCAATACCACTAGTCGATTCTACAAGATATACCATTTGAAATGTCAAATACGCACCTATTTTTAAATTTACTTTACAATTAAGTGTGTGCTCGAATTTGTCAGTAGCTCAGCAGTGATGGAAAACCTGCTTCGAATTTTTTAGACTGAAGGAAAGAAAGACAGAGGAAAACTTTAACAGAGTTAATTAGCAATTGAAAGAAAATGTTGATGTCGTGTCGTATCTTGAAGTGAAGATACTTGCAGGGAGGAGACACTATACTCCACCGACTACAACAAAGCTCCTAAATAAGTTTATGATGATGACGCAATCGAGCTTCTCCAAAACTAATCACTAATGCTGAGAAATGTGACTGAAGAGAGATCTACCTCGTATAATCTCAAAGTACGTTTGTTTACTAAGTGTTACCTGATCCATATTATCAACAAATAGACACGTCGTACCTATACAGAGGTCGCATACTCTGTCCGTCACGAGTCGTCCGTGACGTCACACAGATTGTGACGTGACGTCACACGGTGGATGTCTTTGTGTCCAACACTCTGCTAAAAGTATAATATCGCGCTCTGATACTATCGTCTGGCGGAGGAGTTTCACCTATATTGTACTCGCTTTGTACCTGACGCGAGAGGATGTGGGGGGAGGGGAGAAGGGAGAGAGGCTCGTGCCAAAAATAAACGGACACGTACAATCGCTATCAGATCTACATATTAGAAACTTAGCTTGTTATTGCTTGCTGGAGATTACAAATGACAAAAACAGTGATTGTACAATAGTATTAAACATGAAATTATGACCGTTATAATGTTTCGTGATGTTCAGAAACTTTGCAACGAAAACCGTTTGAAGTTGAGGTATAGTATAATAGTAGCAATGTTCTAGTTATTAAGGTTTCAGTATACGATGTCGAAGGATGACGGTGGTCAGCCTTTCGCCTATTTAACTATAATACCTACTGCATGATGAACCGACAAACAATATTCACAGAGAGAAACGAGGCGTCAGAGATATTGCGAACATATATTATTTCGAATATCCACATCCAGACAAAATCTGTCGTGATAGGCAGTGAGCCTACTTTCAATTGAAAGGGGTCGCAGTACACGCCTCGAAAAGGAAGCATGCAGGTTTTTATTATGAGAGTAATCTTACCTATCCTACCTCCTACTATTCAATTCTACTAATATTATAAATGTGAATGTTTGTGACACAATCACGCATTAACGGCTGAACGGATTTGGATGAAATTTGGCATATAGATAGATAAGATAAGATAAATATTCTTTATTTGCACACCAAAATACACATAAAACAACAACAATATACGCGAACAAGAAGGGTACAAAAGGCGGCCTTATCACTAAAAGTGATTTCTTCCAGACAACCAGATAGAGTATGTAGGAGTAAGTTGATTTGAGGTAGACCAGTTGCTGTCAAGCTGGCCTTATTTGATAATTAGTCTGGTTTAGATGACAATGAGGTGGGATTAATCGACTTGTTAATGTTCTATATTTACACAGGATACTTTTAAAGATAACGCAGAAGACTGAAGTAGTCGCGGGCAATAGCTAGTAATAAAATAATGCTGAACCTATAGATGTGAGACTCGCTTGAGGCGACCTCTAGATTGTAAACACGTGATTCCGCGCCCGCAGGGAGTGCTGTCACAACGGTGCGCTCTGCTGTGTTAGTATCGTGGAGTTTGCGATCCGAGAGGTTTGTTTGAGATTCATTAGTCTACGTCGATGTCCTTCGTCTTCTGATCTCTTTGTGTTAAACATTGTGTACCGATGAGAACACACGCGTCGTCATTACTGGTTGTTAACCCGCGACAGGTATGCGGGTGCAGTAGGTATCCTATTCTTATTTCAAAGCTATGCTTACATAGTTTTGTAGATTCTGTCAATGAAGAGTTGAAAACACGCTCTCGCTTGCCAATTGATAACATAACATAAATATTATTTATTTGCACACCAAAAACATACAGCAACAAAAACAAAATGAAGTGATCCATAAGCTATTGCGTAAGTTTCCGATTATATTGCATTATAGGCAATTTTATGTAATATTTTGTTTTTTTGTAAATATTAAGAAGCAAAATGACTAAGAACAGCCAAAAGCAATAAATGTTGAATAAAAACAGATTGAATAGGGTAGCTACACAATAAGTCTTATTATTGATTTTGAATATAAACTAAATTTTTTAAGAATAAGAACTAGATAACACATTCTACGCTCCAAAAATAACAGATTTAAAAGTGTTCTCAAACTAATATCTTACACTTTTGTGTTAGGATTTCTCTACCTCACCTTGCTCACAATAATTCTGTCAATGTGTATAATATTTTAATATGATTTTATGATATATAGATAAGCATCTAGTCTTTGCAGTTGATAGTTGGTGATTTCGTAAGAAACGAGGAGAACCTACCGCGCGAGCCGGTGAGACCCGCACAAGGAGAAGTTATTGATAAACGGCCGGACCCACTGCTGTTCCCACTGGACTCATATAAAGAGACCAGAAGCAGGTGAGCACACGAGGGCAGCCTGACCCAGCATCCCGGTGACGTAGGTAAATTATGAAGCGTCATAATCTGTACGTAAGTTTCATTCCTCGAGCGCGCTGCATATAGGGATGCGTGTCATTTCTCTGTGGCGGCGTACAAACGAAATTTCTTCCGGATATTCGAAAAGGTAATCCACCAAGTAGTTGTCGCTATTGTTTATATGAAGTTTTTCATCCACAATAAATCAATTAACTTATTGTAAAATTGTCGGTACCCACCAAAGTAACACTTTTTTCAATACCAAATCATAGCACAATGAAGCGGTCTATAAAAGCGGTCTTTATTAACCAATTGAAGTAAATAAATGTTTTTTTAAACTATCTAAAAACTAATCTCTGTGTCTGTATTTCAGTTTAAATATTCATTTTAATAGGACAAAACTTTGTTTGTATGCAGCGCGCTGCAAAGATTATCCTCCAAGTCTTTTGGAATAATATTAGGTTGTCGGTAACGTTCAGATAGTATCTAAAGCAGACTGACTCGGACATTGTGTACTACATTTAAATAGAATAAATCTTTAAATATGAGTCGTGCGACGTATCGGAAATAAGCTAGTAGACGCGTAGACGATATTTTTACTGTTATACCCGATCCGTGAGGCTCAGGCTTGGAATATATATCTTAAACATTGTAACACAGATTATCTAGTCACGTTTAAAGTACCAGAAGCAAGCTAGATAGACCAGACAACGATATAGAATACCTACATATTAAAAACATACAAACATCTATGACTCGAGTTCAAATATTCATATTCATCATACAAATATTTTGCCCCTTACGGAATTCGAACCTGAGACCCATGGCATAACAGGCAGGTTCACTATATCGATCGAGCCATCGATCCGTCTTTGAGAATAGTCCATTGATTTTGTTCCCTTGAGAGTTGTATGAGGAGACTAAGGAATAAAGCTTCTTTCGTTTTATTAGTTGAATATAGATGCTCTATAGATTAGTTGAAACCTGCATATGCTGAAGAAGAAATTCTGATGCGTATGTGAAGTCTACCAATCCGCATTGGGCTCGCTCATTCACCCTCCTAGAGGGTAGGCCTGTGCCCTGCAGTGGGATGTATATAGGCTAATGATGATGATGATGATCCTATAATCGCTTGACACGTGGTCGTCTGTATCATCGTCATCTTTACTTCTTATCCCTTTGTCGCATCGTACGATACTTACAGATATCGGGTGTTCCAATCTAAGCTCTCTTAGGTTTTTCCCTGATATAAAGGATGTTTGAGAACACTAATCTTATTATTTGTCATTGTTTACGAACGCTACGCGTAGCTTTACTCTCGTAGCGACTGTACTACGCCGTAGCGATTCTACTACGCCGTAGCCGCTAAGCTACTAGCTAAGAAATGACACTCGTCACCCGAGATGTACCGGTTTCATTAGAAATAGAAATAGAAATCGATTTATTATGTGCAATTCGGTTTTTGTCAAGAAGTTGTTCACAAAATATTATAACAGTTCAATATGCTGCCATTCTGCTCTGTCATTGGTGAGTAGCAGTAACCTAACCTGTGAATCAGAGGATTGCGAGTACGAATCCCACAAGAGACAAATAATTAGGTTGGATTAGTTACTAATTATAATCTGTGTGGCATTTTCTATTATTTATGTTCATATAACTTATAAAATTGTGTCATCGTATTTTTTGGACTATGTAAGTATGTACCCACAATCCATTATAACTGGCAACGGGCTTACTCCCCATCATACTGGACAGAGTTATGGTACTACTAGTGAAACGTGTATGTTCTGGGTTTTCAGAGTATCTCTGATTACCCCCTCAAGGAATATAGTCGTGAGCATTACCATGCATTTATGTATGGATAACCCTGGCTTGGTAGACCCTTTATGTTCCCTCCAATATTCCGCGGTAATAAGCAGTAGCTGCTCCCGAATCAATGCTGTAATTGACAATACAAAAAAAAGATGGAAAGCTGGATAGTGGACTTCACATACGCTCTTCACCATTTAATAGTAGTTGGTATTTATTTATTTAAGTAAGATTAACATCATTAAAATGTTATTAAATATTGTGTACTTATACACGGTGTTACAAAAATACAAATAAACATTTAAGGGGGTGGTTAGACCATCAAACTGAACAACTTTCACTATGGGACCAATATCGGAACACGATGTTCCATACTAGACTAAAATCTAGTCGAGCTAAATGTATGAGACATCAAATTCTTTTTTTTGCGATTTCGATGTTGGTCCCATAGTGAAAGTTGTTCAATTTGATGGTCTAAACAACCGCCTTAAAAGTTTTTAATATTTATTTTTACTTTTGTAACAACGTGGATGAAAAACAAAAATCAGCTGTCCAATACATTTAGCTCGAGTAGATTTGTAGTTTAGTACGGAACATCAATTTTTTTTTTCGCTATTTCAATATTAGTCCTTTAGTGAAAATTTTTCAGTTTGATGGTTTAAACCATCCCCTTAAATGTTTATTTGTATTTTTATAACACCTTGTATAAGTTAAAAAAACTCAATTAGCATGTTGTGCGCGCGGTTCGTCGAACCCGGACCCCCGTGATGGAAACTTCACATTATATCTCCGCAACGCATCGTGAGTTTGTACTTCTGTAAGTAAGTAAATATCAACTTGAGTGAAATGTAATGCGAAGTTCACAGCCCCTCGCGCCCCGCGGCCACAGAGCGCGGTCTCTGTTACAAGTGCCCACACATTCCTCGCCGGCTCTCGCAAATTATACAGACCACAAACCTCCCCCCCCCTCCCTCTAGCTCTACAGACGCACGGGACCACGGGTCGGGCCAAGTGGTCGTTACTGTTTATTTCATGTTTACCTGAAGTTTATTCAACGTTTAAATGTCACGTAGGTTGTTAAAACTACTCGTTGGAACGGCTGTTAGTAAACTTAAACATTTTAACGGATACTTACCCTGTTTCGCTGCCGATATTTCGACAGTGTTACTACTGCAATAATCAAAGGATGACTAAAGAATTAGTTTATTTTAATTTTTTTGTATTTGAGGAGCTTACAGCGATCACACAAAATAGTTTATACATTTAGTTATAGGCCAATTACAAACTTTCACATATAGGATTACAAACTTCCAGATTTAGGTTTGTTGTTCATTTTTGAGCAGACAAATCTGTCCACGATCCGCTCCGTATCTCCGCTTGCTCCGGTAACTATCGGAACTCTTAAGTTACTATGCTTTTAAACAAATAATGCACAGCCTAAACCACTAAAGATAGAAACATGGAATATATACTCTATAGAGGATGTAAGGGTGCACTATGAAAGGATTTTGTGAAAATCTACCCCTAAAGGGGTTTTCCAAACTCCACGCGACCGAAATCTCGGGCAAAAGCTATTTTGTTTTACGGGGGCCCGGTGCGCTATAGCCTAAGATGCAAAGGCTAGATGTTCTGAACCAGTATAAAGGAAAAATGTTGATTGATTGAATGTAATAATAACAAATTTTCCAGTTTGATGCGTTGATAATGTTTTTCTGTTTTAACGAAGCCTACGTTGCCGATTCGGATATTTTGTAAATTTGGTCTTTTTTTTTATATTTTTGTAATTTAATAATAGATTTTGATGAAAAGCGTGATCTAACTTTAAACTGTGTTTCATACTGAACGGCTTTCCATACGGGACTAACACCGAAATAGCCAAAAGTTGACGTTCTATAGAAAACTTTTAAATCGGCCGCATTGGTTATCGAGTACTTTATGTATGAAAAAGATTACAAATACCCGCCATATGCAATCTTGTCTAGGAATCGTTTCTGTACAAATGAGTTTCACGTAACTAAACGTAAGCAACCGACATGTATAGTGCTTATCTACGAAACCACAAACTGGTACAAACACTAACAACGGTAATATAAACTTGGCTCTTACACAAATAAACTCTTAGAAACAAACGTGGAGCGCCGTCGAGTCGATCTCTCTTCGAGTCCTCCGTCTGACCGGTCGGTGTATTGTGTCGTGTCCGAGACTGAACCGTACAGGTGCATCTATTTTTGTCGCGTGTGTGTGTCTGTTTATGTGTGAGTGTCTGTGGCTTCGTTACCGAGAGTGGCGATGTCTTAAAATACAAACTTTCGGGTCGTGTCTGCTTTACCATTCATGGTAACTGTACAACAACCTCTTGTTAAGCGTGCAGTTGTAGCAACAATAATGATGTTCATGATGTTTTCCTCCACCGAAAAGCTAGTGTCGTTATAAATCGTACATAAATTCCGAAAAACTCGGTACAATTCGGCCTGGACGGCACGCAAGGTTACTCGCCACTAGACCACCACAACAGGGTCCCTCTCTACGCGTTTAACTTAGAAGTTCAGTCTACTTTACTATTAGTATAACGTTCAAATACAATTTTGCGTAAAAAAATCTACAATTAATGTAACTTACGATTTGTAAGCCAGTGACGATGGTGCAACACGCAGGTGGGACTGGGAGGGAAGGGGGAGGTGGGGGGGGGGGCTGTTGGTCGAAGGGGGCGACAACTTGGCGGCGCGGCGCATCGCAGGCGACAACACTATATTAGCAATTTGCCAATCTCAGGGACTTATCTCTCGAACGTGCTAATACAGCTATCGGCACTTGTTTATTCGGTTTTTCTTTGGTAGCTGGGTATAATACCTATAAGTGGGTAATCGGTTTGTATATTTTTATGTCATCACATCAGCCTATACAACACTAATTTTTAGGGTTCCGTAGTCAACATGGAACCCTTATAATTTCGCCATGTCTGTCCTTCTGTCCGTCTGTCCGCGGCTTAGCTCAGAGACGCTTAGTACTAGAAAGCTGTAATTTGACATGGGTATATAGGTATATTAATCATGCCGAAAAAGTGGTTAGATAAAATCTTTAAAAATAATTTTTAGGGTACCTCCCCTACACGAAAAGTGGGGATGCCATCTTTTTTCTGGTCTATCCCATGACGTGGGGTATCGTTGGATAGATCTTTTAAAAATATTGCCGGGTGTCGGAAAACCATTTTTCGATTTAGGGATCCGTTAGCGAAATATTAAGCTTTAAAGTCACAATTTTTGTTAGAGTCAAGCGAAATTTTTTTTCGTTTTTCGAACTATTTTTCTTAGGCGATCCCTAACAAAAAAGTTGTTAAGATTGAACTAGTGATGCACATAAACTAAGCAGCCCAAAATCGCCATATTGACGGCTCGTCGGTATCCAGCGCGATTTCTTTGTTGCTTCATCTATTATACAGGGTCCAATTTAATATGCTGACAGTTTTTAAGAGGATGGTCAGACCATGTAACTCAACTACTTTCTCTATGGCACCAAAATTTAAATGGAGGAAAAAAAAAACGTTTTTACGTACATTTTGCAATTTCGATGTTCGTGCCATAGATAATGTTGTTCAGTATGACGGTCTGATCATACCTTTAAAAAAGTGTCTGCATATTATTATTAAAAAAAACCCTGTATGTGTTTCATGCACTGTAACTGTAATGTAATGCATATTACCGAATACGAATAGTACAAAACATCAGTGACTGATTACCTGTTGTAATGTATTGTGATGATGTTCACACTGTCCTGCGGCTGACGTCAGATTGTTGGCGTTGTGGTTTTATTCCGCGCCCAAATTGCTACGATTTCGCTGAATCGAATTACGCACCACAAATGAACGCCATTATTTAGACCGAAACTTTAAATATATTCAAAAGTGTTTTAAAATGCAGCAAACTGAGCGGAGATAGGGAAATACTTTGCTTCCAGCCTAGGGTTGCCGAAAACGACTTCATAATTAAAGAGTATCGTACTCTATTAATTCAAAAAAACATACTAGTCATGATAAGCATAATCAACCATTCATTTTTGTGATTATAATCGGGAATTTAAATATAGGTAAAAAAAAAAGATAAGATTGTTCATCAGATTTCTATGACATTCCTAAAATTACAATATTCCCTGAACAATAAAATAATACTGACACGAATGACAGTGGTATTGGTGTGATGTACCTAACATACGTTTAGAGTGCAATAGTTGGTAGCTAAGCTTTCCTTAAAGCTGCATAATAATTAATTATTGACATAAAACAACATTTCATATTTGGTTAACAATTTTTGAAAATCGCTTAAGAGGATATAATTCGGAGCGCGCTCCATACAAACGTACTATGGTGAAATTTTCAATACTAACCAATTAAACTCAATGAAATTTTTCAGAATCAATCTAGAAACAAAATTCTACGCTTGTATGGAGTCAGATTCTCGTTAAAATGTATAAAGTTACAGTGCCTCAAAGATTTCCATACAAATCTTAAATTAATCCTAGCATTGAAACTGTATTTTTTTACGGAAATCTGACTCCATACAAGCATAGAGCTTTGTTTCTAAATTGTTTTTGCAAAATTTCATTGAGTTTAATTGGTTAGTATTGAAAATATCACCATAGTACGTTTGTATGGAGCACGCTCCAAATTATATCCCCTTAAGTTTGTTGAAGCCGGAGAACGTATTCGTTAGAAAATCGATTCCAAGAATTAAGTTTCAGGCCTACCACATACATTACGGAATTCCGAATCAGGATTACGATTTCGTATGGATTTTCTCCTCCACAATTCCGTTCGGTATCAAATCCTATACAAAATCACAATCCTGATTCGGAATTCCGTATGTATGTGGCACGTCTTAGATGCAGCAAAAATTTGTATAACCTAAAAAAAGCGAAACAAAACCTTGAAAATAGCAATTAAAGTTGCAAACCCTATCGCAGTCGTTGGGTGTCCGGCGGCGGCCGGCGGCAATCGCGTGTTTGTGCGAAACTTGTTGAATGGGCCCTCGCGGGGAGGCGAGGGGAGGCGTGCGGTCGACGCGTGGGGAGCTGTGGTTTATACACCCCTCGAGCATTACTAACCGCGAGCACCGACCGACGTACCGCGACGTCACAACGACACGACATTGTAAAGAGGTTGAACAAACGAATATTGATGTTAATGAAAAGTAATGTGGACAGTTCTTCGTGGAATGTCCCGTTCTCATTTGCCCTTATTCCTCTCGATTTAATCTATATGTTTAAGTTGCTTCAGCATTCGTGCTCTGCACTTGAAAAAACTGAACGCTTTTTATTTGTATAGATTTGATTGATACGTATCTCTGTGTCAATCCACGTGAAAAGGCGTCCTCGTATTTTACGTGATCGTTGTTTACGATGTTTTTCGGCTCTACTATAAGCCACGGTTTATACAGAAGAGAAGTGTGGTGGTGGCAGATAATCTAAGTAACACAATATAAAACTTACATTACGTAGCATAGCGTCGCCGTCGTTTTTGTGGTAAAGGAGAATCGCACCCGCGCCTCCAGGTGACGTCGTCTGGAGGCGCGGGCGTAATTCTCCAAACGACGCTATGCTACGTACTGTAAGGTTTATAAATATGTTACTTATAAACCGCGCCTAAGAGATTAGTATAGCCATTACAACGATCCCATCGTAAGTGACGCCCATAAGTTTTTCTTGTGGATTAACAATTTCTTGAAGAAAAAGTTACTGACCGTCACTGAAAATAAAATCTTATCCATGTATTATATGCAGCTGGCTAACCCAGTACGGAGCGGTGGCAGGTGGCAGCCAGTACCACGGAACACTAGACCAGCGCGCGCACTCGCGTTACATCGTACACCCACTGCTAATTAACTGGCTGGTGTAGTGCTCTTGCGCGCCCTCTACACTACACTACACGTGCATACACGTACCTCCGATACACTCTCCACTCCTCTACAACACTTTATCGTTGGGTCGGATTACACTCCACTCCACGGAGCAGTCGGTGCGGTGTATCAAGTGTTGATACATACTCGATTTTAAATTACGGATTGAATAAGCAATGATAGTGAGCAGGATTTAATAGTATTACAAAACATAACAGGCATTTGGTCTATTTGCCTTCTTTAAACATCATTTTAATGTTAATAAACCGTTTAGTTTAGTACTTCAAACATGGAGTAAATATTTTTGTCTACTTATTAAAAAGCTTTAAAAAGTACATTGGTGTTTTCGAATGAAAAATTCATTGTTTAAATTTCAATGGCTTTTTATTTCTCAAAAGTGATTTAAATTGTTTAATATATTTTATTTTTTTAAGTGCATTTGTATTAATTATTTTTAAAGTTAAAAGCTTTCTGGGTGATATAATTTTGATTTCTATGTTACGTAGCGAAATTTTTTAAATATGTTTTCTGATAGTCTTTTTGTCACTAAATGGTGCCGGTTACAGTTTAAAAGTCCCATTCATAATTACTTCCCTTCCCTCTAACAAAACTCCGGTAAATGACCAGGCTACATGCCATCAACTCAGCAGAATTAGAAGAAGGTTGTTGTTGAATTTTTGCAATCTTTACCTTGATAAACAAGGGCATGGTCTAGTATAAAGATAAAGTCTCTGCACAATAGCTAAAGTAAGTAATGAAACGATATAATTTTAAATTTGTTGTAACTGAAACTCATAACACAATTGGACAATCGAAATAAAAGTACAAATGGTCATCCAGCACATATAATATGAATACATGATAGGAAGAGGGCGTGAAGAGACTATTGTGCGGAACAACATTACATTACCGCCAACGACTCCCGCTACTCACATAAGCGGGAATCAAACAGCCTCCCCCTCCCCCCGCCCCTGCCACGCGTCCCTACTCCCCGTACTGCCCTTCTGTAAGGGATAGGGCCCTGAAACTCCGAGCAATAATTATAATGAAAGAAGAAAATTACTTAAAAAGTCATAAAAGCCAACTGCGTAAAAAATGACATTATAATTATCTACACTAATATTATAAAGAGGAAAGATTTGTACCTATTTTTGTATGTTTGTATGTTTGTAATGAATAGGCTCAAAAAGTACTGGGCCGATTTAAAAAATTCTTTCACCAATAGAATGCTACATTCTTCCAATTTGACATAGGCTACATTTCATTTTGAAAAAAATTAGGGATCCTTGGTAAAATTTGAACAATGGAACCGAAGGTGTAGAAAAATGAGTCTTAAAATTTATTTGTCTACCCCGTGCGAAGCCGGGACGGGCTGCTAGTAATAAATAAAAACAGAAGAGAAAAAACAAGTCTAGAATTCTGCGACTAGCGACTTTAACAGTCAGGACCCATTATTGGGAAAATTTGATCCGGTCTCGAATTGTTAATGGATAGCATAGTAGCATAAGCATATGCTGACGACTATATTCCTCGAGGGGGTAGTCAGATATATTTTGATAACTCAGATCAGAACATCCACTATTCACTAATAGTGCAGTAGTACCAGATTTATAAGTTCCCCCGATGTACCTGCGCAGTTGAAAAAATTTAATAGCGCGATAAATTATATTGGCTGTGCCACCTTCAATGCCTTGCCACGATTGGCTAATTGTTTTCGCGCCCTTTTCACTGCTATCCGACTTTGTACCCATTGATTACTAAACGACTTCGCAACTACTTCTTCTTCGTGGGTTTTGTCGGGCGACTGCGCAAACGAAGATTGACGAGGGTAATTATTTTCCTGGTCGTACTGTACCCAAACTCCAGTGTGCCGGGGAGCGAGCCCATCGCCACTTGTAATGGACAGTGGGTACAACACATGCCCATTTTTAATGGGTCCCGACGCAGAATTCTAGTTTACTGGACTTGTTTTTTCTAGTAACATTGACTAGAGGGATTAAATGTTAACTCTTTTTGTAGAGATTAGTTGTAACGTCATCGTCAGCATAAACATGCTGTCTATCTGCCTGTCCTCCAGTATTCGGTTACACTCAATGCTCTGATCGCTTTGCTCACGGAGCGCAAATGATTTGCATCTGAAAGGAGACCATGAGGTAACTGAATATTGCGTTTAAGTCTATCTATCTATACGTCTATCCGTTCCCAAATGACAAGCAACAGATATGCCCTAAACCATAGTAATAACTAATAAATAAATAACAGAAGTGAAACTTCGTGCACTGTTGGTTATACCAACACGCGACGGTGGGCTTATCGTTAGGCGTGTTTAATTTGATCTTGAACGCATTAGGTTGCCGGAGTTTCACTTTCACATTTTAGTTATTCTTAGGTACGCCTTAATTTAGTCTTTCGATATAGTCTCTAGTACTATGTCTTGCACTCCATAGAATGATCTCACGATACTTGAATAGTGCTGCTACGGGAACAAGATGACGTAGGCACTCGCGCCGTCCCACTCGCATGATCGCGCCTTTCTTGTTTAGGTACTCTTGATGACCCTTGTTCTGCTCCTCTAAAATCTACTCTGAAGTGTGGGTGTGAGGTGCGGTGTCAGAAGTTAGTGAGAGGCAGGGAGTGGCAATTCTGTATGTAGTGCTATTTATATAATATTCTGTGGGCGCGCACTGACTAACGTCCCGCCGACATGCGTCGGGGCGGCGGCGGCGGCGGCGGCGTTCGATGCATTACGGCGCTTTATCGCTGTTCTATCGCTGTTATTATTGTTGTTATTGCATTTGTTTCACAGTTCCACCGCAAACTGCTCCGTCTCGGCTTGTTATTGATGATAGTTTTATCTGTTCTGATATATTGTACCGATTGAACATATTGCTTTGAGTTGTGGTGGTTCAATGAGATATATATTTCGAATTCCGAATTCGTTGCTAAATCTAAATTATTATGATTGGGTTGTGCTCCCAATTAAAATCACGATCCCGCGGCATTCAAGTGTTTCTTGGAAATAGCAAAATAAGAGGGTTTTGGTATCTAATACTAGTGAAACGTGGATGTTGTGTTTTCATAATATCTCTAATTAGCCTCTCATGGAATATAGTCGTGAGCATTAAATATACTTATATAATATATCAAATAAGGCTGTCTTTAAAACAGCTGGACCGATTTCCATGAAACATAGCTAGGAACTGTATCGTACAAATTTGCATTATATTACTTCCTACAAAACCGAATCGAAATTGGTCACTCAGAAAATTGGTATATCCGTTTGGGAGCTACGATGCCACAGACAGATCCATAGAAGGACAACCCATATAGAAAAGGTTTCAATCTTAAAGGTAACACTCGCTGGGGGTTAAAAAGAATCGCTGTTACGCGTATCTAAATAGACTGGCTAGAGAGAACATAATATTATGTTCTAAGTTCTAATGAGCGTCATATATTAGTGGAAGCGAGCTCTAGTCGTGGTCAGTTAGCGCGGAGTGTGCACACAGAACCTACACTCGGCGCCGGCTGTTACACTTCTAATTAAAGCACTAGTGGTCACCGCCCCCGCACTCCGCCCCGCACCGGCGCGGTGTTATACTATAAATAAATAGTAAATACCCACAGATATCCTCGATACGCAAAGGAGTTCTTGCTGTTGGTGTCCAGTTTCTAAGTAGTCGTATAATAAATTTCTATTTAATATTGTCAATACTGTTAATAATTTATATTATACTGTTATTATCTGAATTTGTGCCGACAAGAGCGATTTGTCCTTCATCTGCAATTTTCTGTTAATTTTGCGATGGCCGATATATAGTGACATATACCATGTAGCTAAAAGTTCCTCCTATTTGTAAGTGTATAAACATTTATCATAGAGTAGTCCGTTCGGGTAATTTCGGGCAGTTGAGTCGTAAGGAAGAGGCTGAAAAACAGCAGCAATGCTGTGGCTCTGTCCTATTCTACTGCACTTTCAAAAACGTATAACTTACTTTTGATTATGTAGGTTTTTAAAATAATAAAAGTAAGTAAATTAAAAATAAATGAACAATATTAAGGTGTTTTAACTGACTTAACCTAAAATACTTACTTATTAGTTATTTATAAACATTGTTTTGTAATTGTAAGAGAGGTTGAATAAACTTTACAATTTATTATTATTATTATATCCTCACCGCCCTCGCCGCCGCATGTATCTGACCACAACCGCAAACCTGCTAATGATGTTTTCACTACATTCAATGACGAATATCAGATACTAGCTTTTGCCTACGACGTCATTCGTACCGGCTCCCGTCATCGTAGCGAGATAAAATATATTTCAGTTTTAAGGTCGTATTATAAGTTTTTAACTGCTAGCACTCGCCCGACACTTCGTGAAAAGTTTTTCATGTATATATCAATCAATCAAATATACTTTCTTTTATACAAAAACGTAAACAATAAAATACAGAGAAAAAATACGAGGGACAAAATAAGGCGGTCTCATCGCTAAGAAGCTATTTCTTCAATGTACAGACACACTTCTGTTACAGTTTTATAATAGTTAAGATTCCGTGCTACTGGTTACTCAAATAATTACCTAGGCTGTTAGGATAAGCACCCTTTAGGAGTCAAGTGTTCAATTAAGATCACCGGTCGATTTCCTTAATGGCGAGGCGTTACTAAACTACTTGTATCATTAGTTGATAACATCTTGACTACTCCCTCCCCGCTCCCCGCTTCCCCTCGCATCTGTCTCTCCCTTGCGGCAATTTGTAAAGATTTAAACTCGCTCGAATAGAAAATAATAAGAGTTTCAGTTATTTAACTTTAATTTATAAAGTAAACGACTCGCGGGAGTTTAATTCAGTTGTCGAAGCGATCGGATCAGTGAGCTCACCGGTTATTGCTCTCTTATATTTAATCAGAGCCTTAAGAACACTGAACTGAGGAAAAATGAACAAATTGCCGCACAAAGTACTAGACCCAATTATATGGAAAATGTAAAACATTGTTCACATTCTTCGGAAATGTTACATTACACGTATTGCTTTAGCAAAATACAAATTATCTTCTAAGAGGTTCTCTTAAATTATTCGCGTTATACTCTATCAAACGGCATACTCCACATATTGCAACCATTGCTAATAGTGTAACTAGGATGAACAGCGGCGACCTCTCACAACACTTATAGAAAAACATAGAAGTCCAGCGAGCGAGCGAGGTACGATTTCGTTGTGGGTTTTAAAACAGATTCAAAAATCTCTTATATTGCTGCCTAAAGAGACCTTCTTGTTGTTTCGGTTTAGAATAGATCATACTGTCTTTTCTTTATAAAAAACAGTTATTTAATGATAATACAAATAATTAGTTAATGACTCCAAAAAAGGGGAGGCCTTTGCCCTGCAGTGGAATGACACAGGGTAATAATAAAAAAAGACTACTAAAACAAACAGTCAGCACATGCTTCGTCAATCAAAAATACATAACTGCTAGTAATCAGAAACATGCTTCGTCAAAACCTTAAATAAACAGTTAGAGATCTACAACATGCTTCGTCAACTACCTTGGCAGCTACCTCGGCCAGCGAATAAGTCTGGCCACACAAAGAGGCAACACTGCCAGCCTCCTGGCCACCTTGTCGTCAAGCGGCGGTAGAAGGTATTTTTATTTATAGTATAAGTTTTGTTTCTCTTTTATGTATATTTTATCTTGTTTGTTGCAAATAAATAAATCCCCCTTCGTAAACTTACTAAACTAAAATCCACCACAAGCTTCGACACGAACAAGACGACGAGGAACGAACTTAAAGCCCTCCGTATCACGGAATGCACCTGGCTCAAAGGAAACCATCACACTAGCAGCATTCCCGCGCTGATAGGCTAGAGAAATCCTTTGGACCAGAAACGAGTCTCAACAAGTCTCGTGCTCAGCTCTGCCACAAAAGCCTTCGCCTCTGTCTTTTCTTGGGTATCATACCTACGAGGCGACTACGGGATAAGGTTTCATATGCAGCATTTTTGTGGGTGAAAGGCCAGCTTTAACCCTCCTATCACAACATGACACGTAAGTCCGTTCTTTAATGTGATAAAAGTGACAATCGCTACAACTGCACGCTTGTAGGAAAGATTGGTATAGTCACCGTCCTGAATTATGTACGTAGGCTTACACAAGGTGTTACAAAAATACAAATAAACATTTAAGCGGGTGGATTAGACCATCAAACTGAACAACTTTCACTATGGGACCAATATTGAAAACGCGAAAAATAAATCGGATGTTCCATACTAAACTACAAATCTACACAAGCTATAAATGTATGCGACAGCTGTTTTTTTTTTCCCGATTTCGATATTGGTCCCATAATGAAAGTTATTCAGTTTGATGGTCTAAACAACCCCCGTAAAAGTTTTAAATGTTTATTTTTACTTTTGTAACACCTTGTATAACATCATTTGCAGAGTTACTGCGATAATGGCGGAAGAGAGTCCATGGTATTCGGAATAGGTACAAGAGAAAATAATGTCAAAAATGCTTCACGTTATATATGGATGCCCTTATTACGAAACGGAAATGTATATTTGTAGTAGGAGCACAAAAACCATATGAATACCCGACGAGAGGGATGCAATAAAATGGTAAAGAGAAAGCTAAACGGATTCCATTACACGGGAGGCATGTTGCAGCGGTCGCCGGTCGTCAGCGGCGCGCGCGGTGCGATCACATGTTATGAACTAACTGCAAAAACTGATAGCTTTGTGGCGTATAGCACGTCGCAAGAGCAGAGCTGCAGCGGGAGCGGGGGCGAGCACTGCACTTAGATCTCTATTGTACACAAAAAAAACATTAACTATGAAAAATTACGATTAGTCCTGAACTGCAAAGGCAAGCTTAATTTTAAAAAGTTTTCTTCCTCTTGTACTTGATGATAAATATTGGTTACATAATAGGCCCCAGTACTGCAGCGCCTCGGGAATTTTCACGGCGGCGCACGTCGACGGTTTCTACACGATCATGCGCGAGCGCTGGTGCGCCCTGGTGCGCAGAGTGCGGGCCAGACCCAACACCATCCTGAGCATGATAGCGGATAGACTGGACTGTCCCTACATTATGCACTGTAACAATTTTCATGTAAATACTAACACTTAGGTTTAAGAAATTATTTTTTCAGCATATGCTCACGACTATATTCCCCGAGAGGGTAGTCAGAGATATTCTGAAACCTCAGAACATCTACATTTCACCAGTAGTACTGAAACTCTGTCCAGTGTGACGGGGGGTGAGCCCGTCGCCACTTATGATGGACAGTGGGTACTTGGGAAAATAGGCGTACCTGTCTGCTTTCTAAAATGCCGTAGGTACTCGAAATTGGCTGAGATATTGATAACGCAACGTAACGGAAATTGCGATATGCGAACATGATAATTTCATACAAACAGAATCGTTTTGACCGTTTTGATCGGTTTGATACGTTTGACGCTGCGTCCACTGATAGCATCAAATAATTTCAATTTATCTATACCTTTATACAACGTAATAATGAATAAGCGCAAAACCTCATACACCCCAACTGATTTATAACAAAATAATTAGATTGAAACAATAATTTCATTATTTTGTTAGTAAAAATTTAAAGTTATTCGCATTTTAAGTTTTCAGGCAAAAATGATTCGTTATCATTTCAGCAACGAATCGTGCTCATGTATACATTTTAAGAATCTTGTTTTGGTAGTAAGTAGAGTGAGAGTGCCCGAGCGGTGGTTTAAGATCGAATCCAATTAATTTAAAATGTTACAAACAAATTATTTAATATTTTGAAATAAATTACCTATGTTGAAACCATGATAACTCGATTCTGCTCTCGATTCTAAACAAACTACTGTCTAGTTTTGCGTTAATTCATTAACACGTTGTAGATGCTTGTCATAGGTCGCCCTCTCTAAATGCCCTGCCTCGTCGGTAGTGGATGGCAGTGGGTATGGATGGCCATCAGTATTACATACATAAACATACATTATAATCATGACCATAATCCCAATCGAGGTGTCAGAAGCTTTGTTACAACTATCAACTACATTTTTAAGCGTGCGGTTGGAGCATGACTCACTTTTAGCACATTCAGGTTTTAGGATAGATTGACATCTCAGGTTGTGACAACACAGCACAGGAAGTGACAGGAGACTAGAAAACACAGCACAGGAAACCCTTATCACTTAGTCGCCTCGTACGACACCCATGGGAAGAAATGGAGGAGTCCATTCGGCCACCAATATTTGAAAGTATTGTAAAAACAATGTAGCATCGATATGACGGACGACTCTCGATATGGTCGCGCTGTCGTCGGGCACTGACGGGGGAGGGGCCGGAGCGCGAGGGGTGAGGGGTAGGTAGTCGAGTTATTGCTCACATTCGTTGCTCTGTGTCGAACTTGTCAGTGAACTGGCAGCATTGGAAATTACAAAATAGTACAAATTTTCTCACGCCTGTATTCAAATACCCATTTTGGGGAGGGGATTTTGCGTCAGTATCAGTTTCATGCTGATTTCAATCCGCACGCTTGACATAAGTATGTAAGTTATAGCCTGTAGGACCCTATTGCAGGAACATTGCAGGAACTATTGCAGTGGTGTTCGGTGGTAGCTTTTGACGTACAGAAACCCTGCATTCAAAACCCTTATCCCTTAGTCGCCTCGTACGACACCCACGGGAAGAAATTGGATGTTTAATTCTAAGCAGGAACACGACACGTCACTTTTTCTTTTCTTTTTACTGATGATTGTTTTAACATAAAAACTGAACTTACGTACTCGGATTAAATTTACAACAATTCTCTTTTTGCGTCGGTGGTTGTGAAAAATAGAATCTTCAAACCTTTGACTATTTATATGTGGACTGGTTACGCGTGTAACTCTACTAACAAACATTTCTGCCACTTTTTGCGGGGTGCGAGGTAACATGAAATCCGCAACTTTGGATTTTATTCCCCATTGATATATCCCATAACTATAGATTCTAATTTTGAATGTCAAAAATCATGAAAAGTAGTCTCGTGTGAACCCCAAACGTTCTAAGTTCGAAGTTATTATTTTGCAATTATAGGCTGTCTCGTTTAGTGATAAGGTGTAAAATTGAATGTAAATGCACAAGATCAATTGTGCTTATACCGTGGCAGAGGGGAAATGCTACCGCAAGCCTAGTCCTTATAATAATTAGTCAAAGCTTCAAACGTATCAACTATAAACATAATATCTGGGGGAATACCAAGATGAGCCAAGCAAAGCGCCTACCACATACCTTTTCTCGATTGTTATTTACTCAAACTTATCTCTAAATAGTTTGGTCTCCGGACGCTACGAAGTTCTACGCCGTAGCCGCGTAGCCAGCTACGAGCTACGCGGCCTCAGCGCCTCAGTATTTAAGCTCCATAGTTATAAATTTGATTATAACTTGTAGCCGCGGTACGGGGCGTTGCCGGTGGTCGATCTATTATAGGGTGTTAAGTTCTTTAATGATATTGCATTAAAACTTGTTTCTTAAGTAGTACAACGTTAAAATACATTTAATTTTCATGGATGGATGGAGGAGCGGCTAAAACTCAAATCACAAGCATTTTTCTTCACGAAAAATAGTTCAATTTGGGTATTGGTTTTGATGCCCTTTGTACTATTTTTACTTACCTACTCTTTTGATTGTTGTAAAATGTCTATGTGACACTTGTTATGAAATAAATAAATAAATTAAATTAAAAATACTATTTTATATTAAAACCGGCCAAGTGATTGTCGGGCCACGCGCAGGGTAGGGTTCCGTAGTTGCCCGTCACAATATACGGATTTAGAAGGGGGCTTTTTGTTTTCTTCATTTTACAAGTTGATCGATTATTACTCGTTAACTTGTAAAGCCTACTTAGCGGTGATAGTTTTACTTTTAACTTCGTTATATACACTACTGCCGTGAATTTTTTCACGTATCCACACACACTCTAACAAAAATTTTCACTTTAAAGCTTAATATTTCGCTAACGGATCCCTAAATCGAAAAATGGTTTTCACACACATACAAAATTTTTAAAAGACCTATCTAACGATACCCCACACCATGATATGGACCAGAAAAAAAAATTTCTTCCCCACTTTTCTTGTAGGGAGTACCCTAAAAAATATTTTTTTAGATTTTATTTTACCACTTTGTCGGCGTGGTTAATATGTATACCCATGATAAAAAACAGCTTTCTAGTACTAAGTGTCTCTGAGCTAAGCCGCGGACAGAGGGACAGGCGAACAGACGGACGGACATGGCGAAACTATAAGGGTTCCTTGTTGACAACGGAACCCTAAAAATGAGCGTCGGTGGCGTTTTTCAAAGACTTACTTTAAACCTCGAGGGTTTCGGTACACCCTTGACACTTCATATAAACTGAGTACGATTGAGAGAGGACTACACGACGTCGCTTATTGTCGGCTTCCTCCCGTACCACTGAGAGGGTGTGAGATCATTATTATAAGGGGGGGAGGGATGTTCAAACTGTAGATAGGTGGTACACTTTCTTATACTGTGGTTCAGGTTCGAATCTATCCACTCCGTCGGTCTAGACTTCTGTTCTCGAAAATCTAACGACAATTCTAAATAAGAGTTTATTTGCTAATCTATAGGTTGTAACAGAATGGTGTGGTCATATTTAAAGAGGCGGTTGAGACCGTCCAACTGAACATGAACAACTTAACTAATTGTAGCAAAGCTAAAATAGTGACAAAATTATTTAGCTGTTTCATACAAAACGAAAATACCCACTCGACTGAAATCTTTCCAGTAATACCGGTGTTAATCTCTTTCTGTAACATCCTGTATATCTTTAGTCGAATTATACCTCGAGACTATTATACAGCGCATAATTAAAATATGATTATATTTCACAACTATTATAGGACACCCTGTAGTTTGTATTTTACCTAGAAGTAAGTTTTAATACTCAAAGTTCATTAAAGTGAAACTATTTTAATAGTAGTTCAACTAGCTGAGTTTATATTATAATAGACTTTGCCCGCGACTTCGTCCGCACAAACTCCCGTCATAAAATATATGCTCATTCGTTTTTAAGCCTAATCATAAGGTTTTAAACACACAAAGTTCATCAAAGTCGGTCCAGTCGTTTTTGTTTTATGCTCGAACAAATGAACCGACAATAAATGTAAAAATCGCGCCGATTCTGAGGCAGAAACACCTAAACATCATAATTATAATAACCTTTTCCTTCTTAATATCTTAAATGTATAGACAGACTTCTGTTACATTTTTATAATAGTGTAAGATATCTCCACTAGTCACTGTGAGTAGTCAGAAAATAACCGATGTTTTAGTTATAAAATAACATAAATAAATAAAATTTTAACATATAGTTAATATTTTATTTTTAGTTGTAGGAAGGCTCTCTTTTAGTAGGTATATATTTGTATTCACATAGGCACTTATATCAACAATTTTATTTAAATAAATAGAGTCGTCCGTCCGCAACTTCGTACTTGCAGAACATTGACTTTAAATACCTACTCATAACTTTTGAATGAAACTTATGTATGGGAAAGGCAGAGACAATTGATCGACACTTTCTATTGTTCTGTCAAACAACTGTCATCACTTGCAACATCCGTAAGTTGCTTTGACTATTTATATGTGGACTGGTTACGCGTGTAATTCTACTAACAAACATTTCTGTCACTTTTTGCTGGGGGCGAGGTAACATGAAATCCGCAACTTTGGATTTTATTCCCCATAACTTTAGATTCTAATTTTGAATGTTAAAAATCATGAAAAATAGTCTCGTGTGAACCCCAAACGTTCTAAGTTCGAAGTTATTATTTCGCAATTATAGGCTGTCTCGTTTAGTGATAAGGTGTAAAATTGAATGTAAATGCACAAGATCAATTGTGCTTATACCGTGGCAGAGGAGAAATGCTACCGCAAGGCTAGTCCTTATAATAATTAGTCAAACATAAGTTGCTTCGGTTGCTTCATACATGTTCGTCGGTTCCGGGTACAATGTATTTGCCTTCTGTAAATTCACTAATTCAGTAGGTAACTAAAGTAAGTTGTAAAACGTATGAATCAAGGCGACAGGTGCGTCCCGCTCCCACGCGCTGCGTTCCACACCACACCGCACCGACGCGACGCGACGCGACGCGACCTATGATTTATACATAATTTAGTATACTATCTGAACAGGTGTGGCTACATTAATTTAGTAGTTTGAACATTAATGCTACTGTTGTGCTCCACATGTGCTATAAAAGGCAGTATTCAAGATTCATGTTCAAGAAACTATTTATTCATTTACACCACAATGAGTCGACTACTGTTTTTTATTTTTTTTACGGTTTTTAGGGTTTCGTACCCAAACGGTGAAAACCGGACTCTATTATTAAGCCTACTTTGACTGTTTGACTGTCTGTCTTAACTGTTTAGGGCTGTAACTTTTTAACCGTAATAGCTAGATAGATGAAACACAGAATGTGCGTTATTATGGTGCGTAACAAACGGGAGAAATGTGAAAAATTAAGGGGGGTCCTAATAAAAGAAATTAGTTTTATAAACGTTTTTTCTTCTCGCTCTTTCGTAAAAACGGTAATATATACAAACTTGGTGTGATTATAGAGCAAACTCTACAGTTTAAACAGCAAATAATAAATACCGGCCAAGTGTGAGTCGGTCTCCCGATAAAGGTCCCGGTAAATTTTTTTAAAAATATAATTTAATGTGGTACGGAACCCTCGGTGCGCGATTAGCCCAACTCGCACTTGACCGGTTTTATTCGTTTTATGTTCGTCGTTTTGGCTACATGAAGGCAGAGGAAGGAAAATGTCACAATCCCTACGACCCTACGCGCGGAATCTGACCTTAGGGTACTTCTACTGTTACTTACCCATTCAATTTTCTGTCACAGTATAAGAGAGAGTACTAGTGCCTACGTACAGTACGGACACTCCCTTCCCCCCAACAATTTTGACGCCATCCCCTTTCGGTGGTAGAAGTATTGTCTTCTCACTTTCACTCACTTAATTTGCATGTGCTGATCTCTTCTTTTATATGAGCCTCGTCTACTACAGTTGTGAGATATGAACCTAGTCTCTAGAAAGCTCGTTTATAAGGAGTGTCCAGGGTGTGGTTCTGTGGTACATTACTTACGAAGAAATTACACATTTTATTAGATGCAGTATGATGAGGCTGACAAAGCCAAATGGTTAAAAGCCCCATTAAACAAAATTAAGATTATAAAACAAAATCCTGCAGCGCGTCTATCCCACAAAATAAAATAAAATAAAAATAAAAACAACGTAATTTCGAGCTTTAGTTTTACACACGGGTATTCGCCACATTCTTAAGATACTAACCTGAGCTGTACACTCACCAAAAAGAAGCAAAGTTTTATGAAAGAATTATAAAAACCTCACTCGACGGTACAGTCGGCTAGGAAATCTGTTTTAACAAAACTCCTTAAGGGTATATTACTGTTGGCGCGCTCCATACAAACAACGTCTGGTGATATTTTTAATACTAACAGATTAAACTCAATGAAATTTTGCAGAAACAATCTAGAAAAAAATCTCTATGCTTGTATCGTGTCTGATTTTCCATAAAATGTACAGCTTCAAAGTTACAGTGCCTCAAAGATTTCCATACAAATCTTAAATTAATCCTAGCATTGACACTGTATATTTTAACGAAAATCGGACACGATACAAGCATAGAGATTTGTTTCTAGATTGTTTCTGCAAAATTTCATTGAGTTTAATTGGTTAGTATTCAAAATTTTACCAGACTTCGTTTGTATGCAGCGCGCATGGAGTTCTGCTAAATTAAAATTCAAAACAATGCGTTACATTATGATTATGATAGCGAGCGAAAATGGACCTTGTAGTTGTATGCCGTTAATTATCGCAATGATTGACCTTTATTTATATGATAATAAAGTTCAATCATCGCGATAATTAACGGCGTTACCCGTTAGTGTGGCCCCGGCATAAGAGACATTCAATCTTAGATACTCGACCAACTTCTTGACGACCGTACGTCGACGTGGAGAGCGCAGAACGTCTTGAGTAGGTACCTATATAGCGTGAATATAAGTACCTCACAAAAGATGCTGCTTTACGAAAATATTACGTGTAAAATTACGTTCTCGCACCAAAGGTGAGCCACGTTCTACTTTGATAGGAAGATTTTAGAAGCAATTTAACCAGTATTGTGTTGGTCTCCGTTAGAGACGAATTAATGATTCCTATGCATTAGACTGACAATTATTTACGATTGTCAGTCTAATACCGTCATCCATTTCAGGGTGACCAGAAAATGAGATGAGTGGAGTGTGGTAGATACTTATTTTGGTATAAATGTTAAGTGGTATAAATAAGCGTGAAAGAAGGACCCTACATAAATGTTTAGCATTTGTCTCTGTAAATAGTTCTTCCATCCAATGGTTGTCTGGAAGAAGCTTTTAGTGATAAGACCGCCCTTTGTACCCTTCTCATTCTTGTTTTAAATTGTATTTTTCTATTTTTGGTGTGCAAATAAAGAATATTTATCTTAATATCGGTTCAGTAGTTTTTGCGTGATGCTCGAACAAACAAACAAACAAACAGATAGACAAAAAAATGCGAAAATTTATGATTTGGAATCAGGGACACCTCAAAACCATATAGTAACATTTTTCTGTTTTAGTTAAGATGTCAGATTCCGCAATAAACTTTCAACTATAAATTAAAACACATCAAGCATAGCATATGCTCACGACTATATTCCCCGAGGAGGTAGTCAGAGATATTCTGAAATCTCAGAACATCCACGTTTCACCAGTAGTACCGAAACTCTGTCCAGTGTGACGGGGGTGAGCCCGTCGCCACATAATGGATAGTGGGTACAATACATGTCTCAAAATTGAAGAATACAGGTTTCCTCACGATGTTTTCCTTCACCGAAAAGCCTTAAATTAAAACACGTATCTTGTAAAAGAGAGCTTCTTCACCGTTTCCCGAGTTATACAAAATTACATGTCTGACATAGAAGCGCGCTCTCATGTCGCAATTAGTGCGGGGAGTGAGTGCGCGATATTGGCAGCCTCGGGCCGTGTCGTCACGCGGAGCCACGCGAGCCGACATGGTACTAGCGGGTAGCCACAGTTTAAACACATTCTTTGTTTCTCAGTTGTCTGACTTACGCTCTACACATAATTGTAGTCGCTATTAGTTTGAATATCTCCAATGAATTTTTAGGCTAGCTACATCAAAGGGTGTAACTACTGGCAGGCGGGATTTTAACACTGTACAAGCGGGGACGGCACACTGCAGACTGACTGTATTCCTGTTTGGTCAGGTTCAGCTATCGTCGCGCACAATGATACTACTATAGTCTGGTTGGTAGTGGGTGCGCAGACTATCTCACAGTAGCCGGCCGATTACTCCCATTTTTACATAATTTGCTAGTTTGTAACTGTAGCTATCTCCTAACATCGGAGAGTGCGCGGGATTTTAGACCCCGCTAGACACCAAGCTATCTTTCGTCCCATGTGAGTCGAAACTCTTTTCTCGCTTGGGTCGCAGGTTTGTTCCTTCATTTGCTTTCCGTCAACTCGACAGAAGAACCTTTTAACCTTCAGAATATATACAAACGAACATGATTATTATCTTAGATCGCATGATGTGGACCTTTTTGAGCACAATCCATTTTGACGGATATTATGCCGTTGCACGCATGTGTGCATTTACAGCGAATACTAGCCGTACCCTTTTCTGAAGATAGCGTACTGTGTGTAACTGTAGTAGTCTGTGGCACAAGTGCGTCGCTCCTCGAGGAATTTATATTGGCTCCGCGCTGAGCGCTGTCCCACAGAGCACTACACGTGCTTTTCCCTCTGTTACCATGGGTTCCTGCGTTATTAGTCTGCACACAGCGCTAAATTACATTGTCGTTAAAGTGTGATTATGACAATATCGCATAGGATAGCAAAATAATTATGTTCACGGCTATATTCCTCAGCGGGAATGAGATATCCGAAATATACCATATTCAGAATATCTTTTCACTAGTTAATAGTGCTCAAACTGTGTCTAGAGTGACACGAAGTGAGCCAGACGACACTTTATTTTGAGTCAGCGCAGTATGTATTGATGTTGCATAATTTATATTGATGTATAATAAATTTACAATTTACAAGCTTTCATGAATTATTCCTTTTTATCCCATTCCTAAAATTATACACGTGCTAAAAGTGATCTTGACACGCTTTATAAGATGCTCGGTGGTTATCGTAATGTTTCTAGAACATCCGAAAACGGAATAAATTCATGAGCTTCGAATAAAAAGTAGTATTGTATGAGAACCATGAACTATGCTTTTTACAGCTGAATCCCTTTTTCAGCAATAAACGTAGTTTATCCGTTATCTACGCCTCTTTTTCCGCTCGGTCGCGCGCCGGCGCAGATCCCCATACACATACAGCGTGGAAACTATAGGTGTGACCAGGGGAAAATTCTTTTAATAATTTTAAATGCCTTCCTATGCATTATATTACATTAAAAACTTATGAAAATATACATAACACAGACAGATAGACAATGGAAATGGATCGATAGATGACAGCCAATTATCGGCAATTAAAGTCATTGATCCTGTTATACAGGGTGTAAGGAATAGCCCTCCGCAAACCGAAACGGTGAACTCAGATCATCAAACTTAAAAACTTTTATTACGGAGCCTACCGCAGGAAACGCGTAAAAAAATCAACTGTTTCATACAAAACTGCTAGGTGACTCAAATGTATGGGACAGTTGATTTTTTTTCGCGTTTCCTGAGGTAGTCTCTGTAATAAAAGTTTTTAAGTTTGATGATCTGAGTTCACCGTTTCGGTTTGCGGAGGGCTGTCCCTTACACCCTGTATAGGATCCAAGGACAAAGAACAAAATTTATTGTGTCGATATGTACATTAATTTGTTTTATTGAAATCAGTGCCAAGCTAAGTATAAAAAACAATACCAAGCCAAGTGAATCACGTCGGATTGATAGAGACCAAAAGATAGTAGTAGTAAAGTCAAAAATTTTTAGGTATTAGAAGAAACTGTTTCTTTATAAGTTTCAAGTATTTTTAATCACCTGAACACACTTAACGTTTCCACTCTGTATACTATAGCACACACATAGTATGCCTGTGTGAGTTACTAAGTGTGTGTATGTGCGTGTAGGTGAAACAAAAGGTATTCAAATATGAATACAGTCGACCGTCAGCTGAGGATGGCGAGCAGTTTAAAAGAAAGGGTCACCGCGGTCCGGATATTATACTCCTCCCGTCTGGAACGAGCAAGCCTTTGAGACCCTGCAACTTACCCGCCGCTGAAAATAGACGGATAATTGTTACCGACGCAGTTTAATTATATTAAAGATCTCAGATTCTTTATTTTTACATTATAAAGACTAATGAATGTGGAGAAAGCGAAGGTGGGGAAAGTGAGGTCTGTCAGGATCGTAGCAGGTGGTGTTTCGTTGTCTCTGCCTACCCCTGTGGGAGACAGGCGTGAGAATGTATTTGTATGTATGTATGTATATGATCACGACTATATTCCCCGAGGGGGTAGTCAGAGATGTTCTGAAACCTCAGAACATCCACGTTTCACCAGTAGTACCGAAACTCTGTCTAGTGTGACGGGGGGTGAGCCCGTCGCCACTTATAATGGACAGTGGGTGCAATACATGCCTCGAAATTGAAGCATACAGGTTTCCTCACGATGTTTTCCTTCACCGTAAAGCCAGTGGTGTTACAAATCATACATAAATTGCGAAAAACTCATTGGTCTGGACGGGGATCGAACCATCGCCTCCTGCACGGCAGGCAAGGTTACTCGCCACTGGACCACCACCAGAGAAAACTTTCTACAGGGTGAAACTGATATCAACTGAGAGCCTACCCATCAAACTGAATAACTTTAACTATGGGAGCAAACCGACCGGAGCAAAATAAATCAGCTGTTGCATACATTTGAGTCGAGTAGGCAATGCAGTTTAGTATGGAACAGCTGATATTTTTTTTGCTCCGATCGGTTTGCTTCCATAGGAAAATTTGTTCAGTTTGATGGGTAGACTTTTAGTTGACATCAGTATCATCCTGTAAAAAGTTTTCTCTATTAGACTTAAACTCGCCTCTGCAGGTACATCACAGCTTAATATAATATTACATACAAATACATTCTCACGACTGTCTCCCACTGGGTTAGTTAGGCAGAGAAGGCACGAAAATAAATCGCGCTATCATTATGTTTCAAAAACGTCTCTTAGGTAAGATACACAGGTTCAAAACTTTTCTTCTTTTTCTACTTATACAATGGCTAGGGAACCCTATCATCGCCATCGACATGCCATTCTGAAACCTTCAATATGCTCGCTACAACTGCAGGATTAAATCTGTAGTTAGAACAAATTAAAAATATACAGGTATAGGTAGCAATGCAACAGCTACATACATGCTTGGATGTATCATTTGGTATTATATTTGGTGGATGTAGCAAAGTTTCTGACCACCCCGTTAGGGTGAGTTTATGCATGGTCTAAAAAGACATAATTTCTGATAATTATAACTTTACATTGTACGGTAAGAGACAGGGCCGTTTTATCCGTGGGTCGCCAGGGGTGCGTGGCACCCAGGCGCAGGGACCTAGGGGGCGCAAGCCGATCGCCTTATACACATGCCAACCCGTAATGTGCTAGTTTTGACTAGGGTAGGGTTCCGTAGTTGCCCGTTACAATATACGGACTTAGAACGGGGCTTTTTGTTTTATACTACGATTTAACGGCTAATCAAGTCTAAAAAGTATATTTTACAAGTTGGTCGACTTAAAAAACATTCATTATGCGCATAAAGTGCGTGTGTACAATAAAGTGTTAAAATAAATAATAAAGAAATAAAAATATAGGCATCAATATTGTTTACAAGTACGCCTCAACTTTTGGCACATTCGGCTGGTTCAGTTGCGATTTGCTATGTGCAAGCCAATTTTAGTCTTATTACTCCAAAATTGGACGATTTTGGACGGATTACGTGGATGTTCTGAGGTTTCAGAATATCTCTGACTACCCAGTCGGGGAATATAGTCGTGAGCATATGCTTATGCTTATGCTACTACAAAATTTAAAATTATGTTCTAACAAGCAAGCGGTGGAATGAGAGCGTGGGGCGATAAACATTTTTTGTTGGCAAGGGGGGCGCAGGCTTATTTTCGCACCGTAGCGCCAATATGGTTAAGACGGCCCAGGAAGATTAACGAAATTATTTGGTTTATTCGTTTACCTGTGATCTTCCGCCTAGTATTGTGAAACTGTATCCAACAAGACATTGTACCCGCTGAGAAATCAACCTGATGGATAATAATAATGACTGTCAATTACAACAGCTGTACATTTCCCAGCGGATGATGTTGTTTGAAACTTTTAATAGCGCCGCGTTCGGTCCCACAGGCCTGGCGGTTGACCACGGGGTCTCATAGACCGGCGCGACGCCACGGCGGGTGGGTCTCACAGACCTACAATATATAGGGTTCAACTTAATATGCTGACTCTTTTTTAAGGGGATGATCAGACCAAACTGAACAACTTTCTCTATAGGACCAACATCGAAATCACGAAAAAAAATCTGATGTCCCATACATTTGGCTCAACTAGGTTTGCAGTTTTGTACGGAAGAGCTGATTTTTTTTTCGCGATTTCGATGTTGGTGCCATAGAGAAAGTTGTTCAGTTTGACGTTCTGATCATCCCCTTAAAAAGTGTCAGCATATTAAGAAGGACCCTGTATAACACACATTAACGACATCGCAACCAATTATATTGTCGTACATGTGAATGGAACTACGCGTTTTTATATAAATTCCTTTCAGGCCAAATTTTTGTCGCTATTGTGCTTTTTTTTTTAATACCAGAATTTAGCCTGGACTTGTATTATGATGACTAGACAACGATATAGAATACATATATAGATACAAAGGTACATGACTCAGGTACAAAAATTTGTCCCTTACGGGATTCGAACCCACGACCCTCGGCACAGCAGTCTGCAGTTTCGTCTGAATGGCCGTCTGGAGCCTTAATAGGTCAGTCAAATAACGGTTTGACCCGGACCTAATTAAGAATTGATTTTTTTCTTAATTTAAAATGTTATAAATTGACTGGTCTATTACATGATTACCTCAGCTGGTAGCTAAATGCTCGGAATTACTCGCCGCCCGTCGGTGTGACAGTGACGGGACTATGGCCGCGTTAATTTGACTCGAATTGGAAGCGTTTTGAACGGGCTGTCAACGGCCAGCTCGTTCCGCCTCGTCGCATGAATTGTTAATATTCGTGTACCGCGAGCCATTCATTTCACACATAAGTATCTCTTGTTTCGGTTGAATGAAACATTATCGACTACGTCACACGGGGAAACTATTTCATTGAGAGGACGGTGAGTAATATGCTATAAATAGAGAGCGAGAGGAAGGGGCCTAGGAAATATAAAATCTTTTGCTGAATAAAGGAGGTGTTGATAGACCTATCTTCTCCATTAAGCCCTTATTCTTAGAACGGCTTAATGTTTCTGAAAAATATATTGAATAGGAAATGGAATATCTTTCCATTCTTTCTAATACGGAACGACGAATAAAGTATACATCAAATGAGACCAAGGTCATAGGTTTCTCTAAGGCTTTATTGGTGTAAAAACGTTATCTCATTTTGTGCGGGGATTGACAGGTACACAACACAACACAGTGCTCTTAGTGTCGGAACGCAAATAGAATCGTTCGCTCGGAGCGGAGGTGATCAGAGTGTAGGTACTTAGTGCGGCGAGTGTTTCTAGACACGAGGTTCTATTTATATTAGGTGTCGAAGTAAAATCTATTCGGTGACGTTATAATGTATTTAAGTATTGTAATCAGCTCATTATTACAGACAATAGACATACTTTATACTGCTCAAGTGTACTGTAGTTATACGAAGACGTAAGTATACAACTCTACTCAAGTATACATTTTTTGGACCTTCAATATAAAAGAGCGGATGCGGTGCCGTGGAATTGATTTAAAAAAAGGTCAGGTTTTGAAGTCCACAAAATTTCCTCGTTTTTTGACCCATGTTCCTTACAATCCTTATGTTAATAAAAAAAAGTGGTGTATACCATATACCACTTTTGGACAAAATTAGAATGGGCTAGCAAGTTGTCATTATATTCAAAAGTCAAAAAATAATCAAGTAGTTATTATTCAAGTAGTCAGCCTGATGCTTTATAATTCATTTTTATTATTATGTATTTAACTTCGCACTACTTACAACTGCAGTGCTGTAAATAAAATACAAATTCGCCAAACTGCGGAACAGTTTGTTATCGATATGCTCCCGGTTAGTATTTACATTTTAACAGTTTACATGCAAGTAGTATAAAGGATGTAGTAAAAGTACCCGAACGGCCCGGTAGCTCAGTCTGTAGTGAACCTGCCCTTAAGGGACAAATATTTGTATGATGAATATGAATATTGGTACCCGAGTCATTGATGGTTATATTATATATTGTTGTCTCGTCATCATAATATAAGTCCAGGCTAGATCTAGTACTTTAAATGTGCCTAGATAATGTGTGACAATGTCCAAATATTTATAAAAAAATAAAGTTGTTCAGTTTGATGGTCTGACGCACCTCTTGAAGCATATTAACGCATTTAAGTTTAAACCCTGTACACTATTATTTTAAACTCTACTGTCAATTTCACAGTCGACTTTTACGCTTTGCGCGGAACAAATAATGAGCACTTTCTTAATTCTTTAGTTTTTATTTAACTTCCAACATTGCTTCCAACCAATAATGTGTAAATAAAAATGTCTCATTTTTTCTTGCATCATAACCTGTTCTAAAGAATAATGTAATGTTAAATCCCCTGGCTGATATTATGGGATCAGTGCTGATGTGTGACATCACATCAGTATGCGAGGCGGGTCGCGCGGTCGCACGCCCGCGCCCGACCGCCGTCGGGCCGAGGACGTGTCGCGTGGCCGACATGTCGCGCGCCGCACGTCGCTCCATCGACGCCGGCTGCAGCAAATAGGCCGGATGCAGAAGGTCCACGCCATGCATAATGCGCGTTAGAAATACACATTACAAGGGAGCGTGACGCGCGTGCGAAGAGTTATTTACTGTCATTTAAATTTAGGCACATTCGTGACAACTTCTAGCCAATTTTGTCCAAGGTGGATTCGGTATACACTTGAGGCTGTATTTACTTATGTACATAAGAAAAGTCATTTAACATTTTGCCGGATCTGAAGACAGCAATTTTTTTAACTCGGTTAAATAAAAGCAGGCAATACATTTACTTAAGTTCGCTTTCTGCAGTTATAGCATTCACTTTAAAATGATTGTGTCCGAATCGTAGCATGTGGCGAACTTTTGTCTTTCGTTTCTTCTACATACATCAGTTGGGTACATTAAACCGACTGTTTTTAAGGATTTAACCAATTTAATAGCACCATTTCAGTGACCACCTAGCCATCCAGCGAACAACCTACAAGCAAAATGGCTGCGACATACAGTCAGAAACATTCAGTGCAGACGGCGCGTGACCGATTGCACGCGACGTGCGCCGACGCTCGCGTCACGCTCGAGCACGTCCGCGAGTAAATCGTCAGTTTTACACTATTTTACAAGCCCTCGCCTCGTAGCAAAGCACGTGCTACTGAAGTGAAGGCGGCTAACGAGGCGCTCGCGTTGCTCCCCTTGTAGAGTTACAAGACCATTACATTGTTGAGGTAAACACTTCCACAGTTAAAGAAACGATAATTTCTTTTCGCGTGCGGTTGGCTCCTTAGTGAAAGTTGTTCAGTTTGATGGTCCGAACACACTTAAGGGGTTACTTAAGTGTGTAACGCGTTTAAGATTACACCATGTTATGTATACTGTAATATAATGTGTGATTTGATTTTGAGTTAACTATGGACCGCTCTTGTTGTATAATTAAAATTGTAAGCATATGCTCACGACTATATTTCCCAGGGTAGTCAGAGATATTCTGAGACCACAGAACATCCACGTTTCACTAGTACCAAAACTCTGTCCAGTGTGACGGGGAGTGAGCCCGTCGCCACTTGTAATGGACAGTGGGTAAAATACATGCCTCGAAATTGGAGTATGCAGGTTTCCTCACGATGTTTTCCTTCACCGAAAAGCCAGTAGTGTTACAAATCGTGCATAAATTCCGAAAAACTCATTGGTACGAGTCGGCCTGGGCGGGGATTGAACCATCGCCTCCTGCACAGCAGGCAAGGTTACTCGCTACTGGATTACCACGGCAATGAAAATTTTATCAAATAATAATGTAACAATCAGTTTAGTTTGGATTCTGTTCTCAAATTGCGGGAACCATCCCGGGCTGGGGCTCATTTTTCAGCTTATTGAATCGCGAGTCTCGCGGGAAATCACTGCGTTAATATCTACTCAGAGTCGATCGGACCAGAGCGGACCGAGCCGGACCGAGTCGGACCGGGCCCGCTGCCGACCGGAGGCTATTGGGGACAATTAATTGCCCGCTGTAACACGGAAACAATAACACGCCATGATGGTGACATAGGAACAGTTCAATAAACCATAACAATAATAAACAGTTGTAGTGGCTTAGAATGGACCGCCACATTTCCCGAAGTGCTATTTTTGAATCGTTAAGATTCAAAATCATGATCGAAGATCCATATAATCTTTATAGTAATTTGGGCATTGTCTACTGCTGCTGCTGATAAGAACGTGTGACTTTCAATAATCGCACTCCTGCCGTAGGTATTGCATGAGGCGACTACGGGATATTGTTTCATGTACAGTGTTTTTGTGGGCGGAAATCTAGTCACTCTTAAAGAAAGCTGTAACCTGGTTTCTGACCACCCCGAAAGGGATTATGGTCAGGAGTGTATTTTTGTATAATAATTAAAGGTTAGATACCATAAGTTGTTTACTTACTAATTCAATTCTTTTCTGTAATAAATCTGTAGTTAATCTGTAGTCTGTAGTCTGTAGGTAATGTGATGTCATTTTAATAAATATTAAAGTGGTATTTTACTAAGTTAAATTGTAAAATGTGCGTCGCTAAGAATAAAACTTGATATGTTTTTCAACATTTTCTCGTTCGAAGGTTCAGTGATCTGTTTGTAAATCGTTGTTTCGAGAAAAATCTTTCTTTTGATCGCTATTAAAATTCCGAGAACGAAACAAAAAATATTCAGCCCTTATTCTTATCTAACTCTGTTAGTAAAAAGTTTTGTAGCATTTTCCAGATTCAGGAAACATTTTCAAAGTAAGCGACGTGCGTAAATTAAAGTACGAAAGACAGACAGACGGGACGACCGGAATTTTGAATTAAATTAATAAAAGCGTGACTACATCACTCACGACTAAAATCCCTTGCGGAGTGAGTACAAAACATTACTATAACTACCAGCTGTATTTAAGTGTGCAGTTGTAGCATATTACAGGTATAACGAGTTGAGCTTAAAAGCGCTGATGTAATCAATTAATTATGAAAACCAGCCAAGTGCGAGTCGGACTCGTACCCGTTCCACCATACAATGCTACCAAACATTTTAGTTTTTTCCGTTATCGTTGGCGCAAGCCCGGCACACACTTGATAGATTTTTATTACTTGTTGTTTTATCTTAGAGTATGCACTAATATCATACCAAGTTTGACACTTTTATGTATTGCCGCTTTTACGATAGAGCAAAAACATAAACCTTGAAATAACGTTTCTTGTATGGAGACGCACCTTAATTTTTAACATTTTGTATTCTTATTAATTGTCATCAAATCCAATATAATGGTACATATTCTGGGAAAATTTCAACCGGCCTCTTATTACGATTCAAAAAATACAGCCCTTTGAAGCCCAGGACGGACGGACGGACATCAGCGTAGGCTTGATATGAATAAGGTAGCGTTTTCACACTTTGCGTACGGGACCCTAAAAACGATGAATGTATTGGATAGAATAAAAGCATAGCATAGTGCTACATTAAGGTTTTTTGAGTAGCATTAGAAGAAAAAAGTAGTTTATTTGTTACTCCTAGATTTTCAAGTGTTTCATGAAATCAGAAGATAAAAGCCAATGCCTAAAAATGCCGCCTTTTTTCGTGGCGTCAATTTTTTTGCGCGGCCATGACAAACTTGAATGTAGAATAAAGCTACAAACAAAACTTGTTATGACAATTATATCTCTAAACTCAGTCCGAACGAAAATATAAAGGTTTGACGTTAACGTTATGAATATATTTTCAACTTCAAGCCTTTATATCTCCGTTCGGACTGAGTTTAGGGATATACATGTAATGACAAGTCTTGTTTGTTACTTTATTCTGAACTAAAATATTCAAGTTTGGTTGATAGCCGCGCCAAAAAAACCGGCAAAAAATAAGGCGACAACCTTCCATACCAAACCCGCATGTTTTTTACAAAAATCCGGTGAAGTTGGCATCGGTACCTTCCGTGGTCTGCGCGCCGCGTACGAAATGGCGGACAAAAAATAAATTTGAAATACGTTTATAAAAACAGAGTACGCTGAGACAGCGTCCATAACTCGCACGTGATCGGGTCAGCAGCGGCTGAAAATGCCCCTCGATTCGATTACAGCGCCGCGTACGGATTTAATCCGCGATTATCGCCAATTGACAGAGCACGCCCGACCGACCGACGGTTCCATTAATTGATAAGAGTGTGTGATCGCCGCTCCCTCCCCTCCCCCCCCCGCAGTTCGGCAGATAGACCCTCCGCCTCCCCGCACGCGTCGCATCATTAACTGCTAACAGGCCGACACGCCTCCATTAGATCTTAGGCCTTATTCTGATATTCTATACTAAGGTTTTTATGGAGTAAGGTTTAAATAGCAGACTGGTTGCAGCGCATATATATGTAAAATGCGTTTATGCTTGTAAAAGACTAGCTTTTGCTAATTCGACCGCGTAGAGCAATATTTGTCGCAGTCGGGAAAAAAAATACCGCTAAGGTTTTTTTCAATCTGAACTATCGAGCAGTGGAAACAGCCTCGAAATTGGTACAGTAGAATGCTTGCTGTGCTCGAACAAAGAGGGAAACAAAAAACAAGTTTGTTTTCGGAGACGTGCTCCTTCCATTGAAAAGATTTCAACGCGATACACTGAGCGTTCAATTTATCGCTCAAACAACGTCAGAACAGAAAGCTATTCTACTCTCTATTTCAAGATGATCACCATCGAACAGAATAGTAGCTTCCGTCTGACCCTCGTCCGCGGCCGCTCCGCTCCGCTCCACTCCGGTTCGCCCTCGCTCCGTCTAAAGGTCAGACACAATTAATGCGACGGCGGTTAGCACACACCACCGGTAGGTACACTAACCAATAAGTAGCGACACTACTGACGTGCTACGATTTTAAAGGAAGATCTTCCCATAACCTCCAAATTGTAGTTCAAACTTCCGATGGACTGTGGTCCAACTGTTTATAGTTGGATCTTGTATTTGGGTGTCGTTAGTGTCCTTTGCTGTATTTATCGCCACTGTGCGCCGGCTATAGTTTATTGAGCGCGTATGTGCGTGCGCATGGGTACAATCCAACGATAGTATCATAATTATTGTTGCGGTGCTGGTGGTGGTCAAGATTTTCGATATCGTGCCCCACACACTGCCACTTTCCCAGGGAAATATAAACATACAGGGTAATTTTTTTTCAGAGCGCATAACTTCACTATGTATTCTACTCATCAAATTGAAAACTTTCAGTATGGAACCAAACTCGAAATCGCGTAAAAAAAGGCGGATTTCCCATATAATATTTGAGTCGAATAGGTACTGCAGTTTTGAATGAAACATCCGATTTTTTATTCGCGATTTCGAAGTTGGCTCCATATTGAAAGTGGTTCAGTTTGATGAGTAGAATACATGGTGAATTTATATGCACTGATAAAAAATTTACCCTGTGTGACTTTAGTTTTCCTACTGAACGGTGAGTACGCATTATCGCTACTATTTGATTGGTATATTGTATAATAGGCTAAGAATGGTATATGCATTTGCCTAGATTTTTTTTCGTCTATCAACGTTGTTTAAGGCAATACTTCCACTGAAGAGAATTAATGGTTACATGAAGAATTTAAAATGATTAACTTTAGCTTATTACCAAATTGTATCCTGACGCATCGCGTGGGCAGGATCATTGCCGAACTCTTTTATTTCTTATGTTGGGTGTGGCAGCAGAAGAATGAAAGCAGAATAAATGCAGTGAAGGCTTTACGCAAGATGTTGTGATGTGATGTGATGTGTTGTGATGATAAGGGATAGAATGAGGAATACTGTAATAAGGGAACGTTGCGTTGTGGCACAGTATAAGAAAGAGTATCTATTACTACATACAGTATGGATACTTCCTGCCTCCCATCTACTTTATACCTCACCCCCTCTATTGCCCACTGGTTACCTCGGCGGTTACCTGTAGCCTAGACTGCCACCAAAATTTACACAATGTATGTTTTCGAAACAAAGAGAATATGATCTCAGGACGAAGGATAAATTTTTTTTTTGAATAATGCGTTTTATTTAGGAAAAAGTCATGTACCGCATGCAGCTAAAGTTATTTCAGCCCTAGACTCCGATTCGCATGTGCTGACGTCATCTTGTCAATTTCAAATTTTTGTAGGCAGTGTCCGGGGTTTGGTTGTGGTTTGTATGAATATGTAGTGGTTAAAGTAGAGAAGGGAATGCTTCGATGGTTTGGACATATGGAAATATCGAAAGGATGAGTGAAAGTCGACAAAACAGATGTATTAAAGCGTGTGTGAAAGGAAACTTTTTTATGTGCTGGCAACTGAATCGTTCTGTTCTTCCAGCTATCTGTTATAATATTTCAAATACAGTTTGCTATTACATTTCCACTCGCATTTTTATTATATAACAGGTACATTATATACTAGCGAATCGTCCCGGCTTCGCACGGGTACACAAATCCTCGTGAATTAGTCTATCTGTCTGTTGTCATTTTCTATCCGTATATTTTAGTAAGGTTTGCGCCCATAAACTTAATATACCATCGTAAGTATATTAAGTTTATGATTGCGCCTGATTCTACGTTGTTTTAACTTATTCAGGAACTCGGTTCGAACTAACTTGATGAGTTTTTGTTTACTGCTTAGCATGCTAAAGTTTCACGAATCAAACTCTTCTTGGAATTTTAAAGGGGGTCGTTTCACGTCGTTTGAAATCAAATTACTATCTTGAATTCTCTATTCTATTTTTAAAAATATGGCTGCCAGCTTGGTATTGTTGATTTTGCCAATGTCTAGTTTATGTAGCAAAGTGCTTGACGTTGTACGGTTATATATAGGTATTCTGGTGACTTAAGGGGTTGTTTTTCGAAAATAACACTATAATGAGCCACCACTGGAACATCGTTGTAGGCCGGGATGGAGCAACCGAAGACCGACACGCGACGCGACTACCCAATAGCAGACCCACAACGCGACTCCTACTATCTTGAAGCTCTGATAAACCGTAAGTAGTTGAAGATTACCGCAAAAGCACCAATTATTTTATATAATTAATTACTTACGCTGCCGCCGATGCCTAAACCTTTGTATGAGCTCAAGACTATATTCCCCGAGGGGGTAGTCAGAGATGTTCTAAAGACTTTGAACATCCACGTTCTACTAGTACCGAAACTCTGTCCAATGTGACGGGGAGTGAGCCCTTCGCCACTTGTAATGGACCACTGTCCATACAATACATGCCTCGAAATTGAACCATGCAGGTTTCCTCGCGCCGTTGTCATGTCTAAATACGTCCACCGATGACGGTGATGCTGACGGTCTCGTGCTGCACGTGGCATGGTTGCTGCTGAGCCTACCGCTTGCCGCGCCGCAAAACGCTAAGCCGAGAGTCGTGGCCAGGTCGTAACATCTGCCGTCGGTCGACGGTAATCTAATAAAAGAGTCGACAACTAACCTCTCGTGATCCCGAGGTGGCCGCGCCGGCGCCGCGCAGACTAACTTTGTTAACTTATTGTACAGTCTGTACTCTGCTCTGTGATACTTTTTAACAGGATTGTGATTGAATAATACACGAGTTAACTTGACAGAGTTTATTAGCAGACTAAAAGACATGGGAGTACTTACAACTAGATGCAGAAAGATATTTGCATATACCTACATATAATATATCACACCTCCACCCTTAATTAGCAAAATACATTAACATTAACCCTAATAAACATTTAGTTATTTTTAGACTAATAACCTAGTCAATTTCAAAACCATATCTTGTTGGTGGTTTCCTAAACCTAAAAGGATATCGGGATTCACTGGTGGAAGAGTCCTGCGGTCCCACATTCCCCTGCACTCCTCGTACACTGTGAGCTATGTTTTCGTTTGATGGAGCAAGAGGACCACTCGACGCTTCATATGGAACTCCCACTGCACCCCCGCCCGCGCTCGCCCCCCCACACACTGGCGCTGTAACGGCCTGCTCTTCTGAACGCTCCACTGGTATCTCTTCTACCTGTTCCTCCGGAAACATGATAGGACAGCGTAAACCCGTGTTTGTATTTTTTAACCTTGAATCTCGCTTTAGTTGGTCGACATGTCTATGTATCCCTGTGCCCTCTAAGGTTTTAATATTATAATCTGATTGCCCTAATCGTTCTAGCACCTCTCCCTTCAACCATTTACTAACATTGTTGTTATAAACACGATACCACACAGCATCTCCTGCCTGGAAAGACCTGCTAGCGCCACCTGCCGCTTGCTGTTGTCGTTGCTGTTTGGCGATGACTCTTTCCTCTCGTGCTGGCTTTAAACGGTCTAGCCTGGTTCGTAACGTTCTACCTTGTAGTAATTTTGATGGACTTTCACCTGTCGTGCTATGTTCTATAGTCCTATAAATTAATAAAAATCTTTGTAGTGCTAGATCTGTATCTATGCCCTGAGCTAACGCTTTCTTTATCACTCGTTTACAAGTTTTTACCGCATTTTCTGCAGCCCCATTAGAGGACGGATGATATGGTGCCGAGTAAATGTGTTCAATGCCATTATTGCACAAAAAATTGTTAAACTCTTCGCTACTAAATGGGGGGCCGTTATCACTCACTACTTGCTTCGGTAAGCCAAACCTGGACCAGATTTCACGCATCTTTGTGATAACGTAAGTGGCCGTGGTTTTCTCCATCGTACATATTTCAATCCATTTCGAATAAGAATCAATCATAATGAGATACTTTCTACCAGCGAGAGGTCCTAAAAAATCTACATGGAGCCTGGTCCACGGACGCGACGGCCAGTTCCAGGGTTGCAGCGCTTGGCGTGGCGGTGCCTCCGCCGTCTGCGCGCACACCTCGCAGGCGCGGCACATCGACTCTACTGCCTCGTCTAAGCCGGCCCACCAGACGTAACTCCGAGCTATGCTTTTGGTTTTCACTATCCCCATATGGGTGTCATGTAGTTCTCTAAGAATTTTTTCACGACAGTTATTCGGTACGACCAAACGATAACCCCACATTACGCATCCCAGTTCCTCATACAACTCTTTTCGCCTGTTGAAATAGGGTTGTATTTCTTTAATTTCGTTAGTGTCGGGCCAACCGTCCCTTATATAACTAAGTACCCTACTCAGTAATGGATCTTTTCTAGTTTCGATTCTAATATTTTCGTTACTGAGAAGCAAGGCCTCGCATGCAAAGTGTAAATAAGTTTGCTCTGGCTCCTCCTCCTCCTTATTTCCGTTACTGCGTTCCTTGTACCCCTCCACTAATCGCGAAAGCGCGTCGGCCGTATTCGCGTTCGTATTCACATATTCAATGGTAAAATTATACGCGGATAGAATCAAAGCCCATCGTTGTAACCTACTCGCTGTCATGTTAGGAATTCCTAACTCTGACCCGAATATACTGACTAAGGGTTTGTGGTCGGTACGTAAAATGAAACTTCTCCCGTACAGATATTGATGAAATTTCTTAACAGCGAATATGATCGCTAGTGCCTCCCTATGTATCTGGCTGTAGTTATTCTCCGCGGGTGTGAGCGCGCGGGACGCGTATGCGACGGCCCCCTCGCGGCCGGCCGCGTCGCGTTGTGCTAGCACCGCGCCGACGCCGCGCGCCGACGCGTCGCAAGTCAGCACCACTGTGCGTGACTCATCATAGTGCTGTAGCACTTCTGAACTCATTAACATATTTTTTACCATTTTGAAAGCCGTGTCCTGTTCTTTTCCCCAACTCCAGTGTTTACCTTTCTTTAACAAGACATACAGTGGTGTCAGATAGTAACTCAAATTTTTTATAAATTTTCCATAAAAATTTATCATCCCTAAAAATGATTTTACCTCGGATACATTAGTGGGAGCCGAAAGTTTTATAATTGGTTTAATTTTGTCTGGGTTTGCTTTTACCCCTTGCGAATTAATAATAAAACCCAAGTACCTAACCTCGTCAGTTAAAAATTCACATTTCTGTTTCTTAATTTTCAGACCACTGTCGTTTAATTTCTTTAAAACTGTTTTTAATGTTTCTACGTGTGTTCTAATATTGTTCGTACCTATCAAAATATCATCTAAAAATACAGCCGTGTTTGGTATATTTTCCAATAATTTTACCATTATTCTCTGGAAAATTCCCGGGCTAGATGAGAGTCCGTAGACTAGTCTATTATATTTAAAAAGACCTTTATGTGTGTTTACCACTGTCAATTCCTTACTGTCATCCAACAAAATCTGATTATAGGCCTGCGAGAGATCTAACTTGGTAAAAAACTTACAACCACTCAACTTAGACAGTAAGTCATCTATTTTTGGCACAGGATACTTATCGACCATTAAAACTCGATTCAATGTTATTTTATAATCAGCGCATATACGCAGCGCCCCATCAGGTTTATGTACAATTACCAGTGGAGTGGCCCAGTCCGAGCTGTCGACGGGCTCGATGACACCGGCGCGCTGCATGGCGTCCAGCTCCGCATCAACCCGGTCTCTCAGTGCGTAGGGGAGCGGGCGCGCGCGACAGTACACTGGCTGTGCGCCGGGCCGCAACCGCAAGCTAGCTCGTCCACCAGTGAAACACCCCAGCCCCTCGCTGAATAGCTCCTCATATCTGGAAACACATTCGTTTACAATTTCAATTCTTTGTTCGCTACTTATCTTTTCTACGGATACATTGTTATTTGGTATTATGGGTATTTCTAATTTTAATTCCGCCAACCATTGACGTCCCAATAAATTGGTGGTACCATTTTGAAAAACGTACAGGTCTAATTTCCGTCTAATACTGTTGAAAGTGACATTGACCTCTAATATGCCTAATGGTCTAACCTTGGTTCCGTTATAAAATCTTACTGATAAATTACATGGTTGTAATTGCAATTTATGGAAATGTTCTTTAAATGTAGTATAATTTATACAAGACAATGGTGACCCTGTATCGATTTCCATAGGCAAAATTACATCATTTACATTTATCATTATTCTCACCGGTTTATATTGACTTAGCGACATTTGATAAATCGGTTCGTCGCCCTCGTCATCTTCCCCCTGCACCTCATAATCTTCCTCCTGCGCCTCGTAATAATTTTCTTCGAGCCAATGTGTCTCTGATTGTCTCGGCGTGACCTTTGGACCCGGCGTTCTATAGCCGCCCCGTCCGCTACCGCCGCCGCCGCCGCCGCGCCGCTGCGTCCATCCAGCAGCGGCCCTGCGACCCCGTGACTTGTTCTGCGTGGCTGAGGGTCCCCCGCCCCCGCCATTCATTCCCGCTAGACATACCCGTCGCAAATGACCGACCTTCCCGCATCTACTGCACTCATAATCTTTAAATTTGCATTCTCTGTTCGTGTGATAGTAACTGCCACACACCGAACAGCTTTTTACTTGCATGCGATTTACCGAATCGCCCCAGTCCGTCATGTTCGAACTACGCCGACCAGCCGCTGCCGTCGCCGATCCCGCCAACAATAGTCCCGTTGTGCTGGCGCCGGCCTCCCCGCGCGCGTCCACAGCGGCAGCATCCCGCTCCGCTGATTCTATTGAGCCTGCTAACGTCACCGCTTTTTGAAAAGTCATATTATTTTCCGCAAATAACCTTTGTCTAATTACGTCACACCGTATACCGCACGCGAACTGATCTCTTAAATTTTCGTCCAGTTTATCGCCAAAATCACAAAATCGAGACAGTTTTCTCAGTTCCGCAACGTAGGCACTTATAGATTCACCGCCATTTTGACGTCGTTGCCGAAAACGGTACCGTTCGGCTAAAACAGAAGGTTTTGGCTGTAGGTGTCCGCGCATCACTTTTACCACCTCACTGTACGTTGATTCTGATGGCTTTTTAGGGCTGGTTAAATTTACCAACAACTCATAAGCCGATTCACCCATGGACGCAATCAATGTCGGTAATTTTAGTTCCTCTTTTACACTGTTCGCTAAAAAGTACATGTCCAATCTATCGCAATATGATTGCCAATTTCCACTTTTAACATCAAATTCACTTAACTTCATGATGATCAGTTTAAATGTTCGTAATACGCAACCGGTTTTTATTTCCGTTTTATCTCGTCGCTACTGAATAATACACGAGTTAACTTGACAGAGTTTATTAGCAGACTAAAAGACATGGGAGTACTTACAACTAGATGCAGAAAGATATTTGCATATACCTACATATAATATATCACAGTGATGTTAGCGGTCTTCTTGCAAAAAGTGAAAACGTTTTAACACTCCTAAACCTTAAACTATTACAATGATTTTTTAAATGTTGTTGGTATGATGATAAACTTAAATCTTTTTGTTTTGCAATTTATGTTATGTCTGTCGGATGTATCATGAAAGATGGGCGAAAACCGTCATGCCCTCGATCCCCGATAATTGTTTTTTTGTCATTTATTTAGCAAATTTTTGGTTGTTTTATGGTTGCCAAGAGACCCAGGAAGAGGTGGTAATATTACTTGGATAGACGACCAATGGCCAGAGGTATCCCAAAACATGAACGAAACATTGCCCAGCAGTGAGATGATAAAAATAAATTAGGTTGGATATCAGCATTTCAATCTACGCATCCCAATTCCAACATAATTTGATTTACAAAGATGAATTGACTATAGTAAAATCTTATACACTTACTTTCTGTAGTCTATTTTCATAGTGAATTTTAAACCTCTGTCGTATGTCATTGTATTTTTCTTTTATTTTATTTTTGTTGTTGTCTACTCTTTTTTTTTGCACTAAATCAATTACTTAATTTTTTAAGCTTAAAACAAGGAGGAAATGAATTTCGAATCGAATCAAAAGAAACGTTGGGTAATTTACTTGTAAAATGAATAGGAACAAATCAGTCGTAGCGTGCTACAATGTCGGCTACAGTGCAGCGCTACGAAGTGTTCGTAGCACGCAGCTACGACGCCGCGCTGACGTGATTAGTGGCGCTTGGTTTAAATTGTAATAACGTGTAATAACTTCTCACGTTATTATGTTATATAGGGTGAGTCAAACGAACAGATTCTGGCGGAAAAGTACTGTAAATAAATATTGAAGATAGCATATTACTGTTACCATAAAAATCATAAAGTAAAATATTTTTTTCACAAAATTAGTGCCGTCTTTCAAACTAAAAAGTATAAAATACTAACTAATACAACCAACGTCTTATGGGGGAACTACTTGGGAGGTTCCTTCATTGAAAAGGGATGATCTTCCGCCAGGCTAGGTGTGAAGCCTGGGGACCGGCCGTGGGCCTTGTATAATTTTCAGGGTGTTAACTTAAATGCGTTACATACTTAAGGGGGGGCTTCAAACCATACTACTATGGGATCAAATCTGAAATCGCGAAAAAAAATAGCTGTTTCATACATTTTGGTCGTGCAGCTATTGACATTTTCAATAACCTACTCTAATTGATTTAATTTTATTTTCGGGAAAAATAAATGTCTACGCGGACGAAGTCGTGGTCAAAGGTGGTATGTTATAAAGCTCACTTTGTTTGCGGAAGTAGTCAGCGTAAGATAATAGGGGAAACTGTGGGTAGCTGTTATAAATAACTAGCTGGTATAATAATAATAATGTCTGTGTAAGTAAGCACCGGTGGTACGTTCATCACAACTCAGTTCAGGACATTAAAGCCGCTTTACATTATGCTGCCGATTGCATGCAATATAAACTACAAGAGCGTCGCGTCATTGGCGAGTTGCGCTTAAGGGAATATAATTCGGAGCGCGCATTTTAACGAAAATCCGACATCATACAAACATAGAGATTAGTTTCTAGATTGTTTCTGAAAAATATCATTTACTTTAATTGGTTAGTATTGAAAATATCACCAGACTTCCTTTGTTTGCAGCGCGCATTTACATAAACTTATCTTAATCTTTCTGGATTAGAATGCGCGCGGATGATGTGTCATTGTATCAATGAGTTATTGTAACTCATGTACGAATGCATGCGATTGGCAGTGTAATGTAAAGTGGAAAAGCGGCGTTTAGATAAGCTTCTTGTAGCTACCGATGTATGCGGCTTACACCGGTACAGGGGCTTATATGCGACGGATAACAAGGAACTATTTAGAACATCAAACTGTATGAGCTAATCTTCAATAAACCGTATGCTATACCAAATAAGTCTTTATTCTTTAGGACGATTGTTTCATTTTCAAAGTTGATCAGTTTGTCACATCAAACTATGTTCGTGTCCTAAATGGGCGTCCGCTAGAAAAGTCGTGGATGCGATTTTTAACCACTCGAGAATATACGGGTTAAATATACGTATCTATACAGGGTGTAAGTCATAGCCTAGTAAATAATGAAACGGTGAATTTGGACCATCAAACCGAACGACTTTCACTGTGGGACCAACATTGAAACCGCAAATAAATAACTGAAACGAGAAAAACAAGCTCTATAATCACTAATAAGCTATAACAGCTTTATTTGAGCTAATATAATTTGAATGTTATTAGGTAGGTATCGCAAACGGGGACACAGACGATTTTTGGTTGGTTATTGGTTTGTCCCCGCCTGCAATACCTACCTAATAACATTCAAATTATATTAGCTCAAATAAAGCTGTTATAATTTATTAGTGATTATAGAGCTTGTTTTTCTCTTTTCTGTTAATAGCTTTTTTATGAAGTCGGGTTTTTTGTTTATCTTAATAATTTAGTTTATTTCATACTTTTTAGTCTTCTGTCGAAACGGTAACATAAAAGTACTATAATATACATATTTTTGGAATTGTCTGACCATTAGCTTTCATTTGATGCCCATATTGTAATTTTAATGAAAAAAAAATGTTTATTCTCCCTCTCTTTTTTATTTCGCAGACGCCATATTAAAATAATGTAGCCTATGTCACTCTCACAATTTTTACGAATCTAATGACACCTCAAACGTTAAAATCCATCAAGCCGTTTAGGCTGTAGGCCGTGCCAAAGAAATAGACATACAAACATACATACATACATACGCTCGAAAAACATAACCCTCCTTCTGGCGCAGTCGGGTAAAAATCACATGTTCCCTGAAAACTTCAATTGCCGCTTGATCCGAATGTATGGAACACCAGATTTTTTTCGCTATTTCAATTTGGTCCCATAGTGATAGTTATTCAGTTTGATGGTCTAAAGCACCCTGTTTAATATATAACGCATTTAATTGTACACCCTGTATACATAGCCATACCTATGTATTTGTTGATTACATGCAGTTATTTAGTAAATCCTATTATATGAACACGGACACCTAAAGACAGGAAAAATATTTCCTTCCTTATTCATGATGTGTATGATGAGAAGACAATCCGACTGACAACCGTTTAAATGAAAAAGCTTTTATCGCGTAACACTCGCGCGGACATGTTGGAACATGTACACGAGAAAAGCTTTACTTTATTTATCGTGACTGCTAGGCTGAGAGGCTCGCTATGTTCCCATACTGTCTCGTTACACTGTGGGATCTTGTACTACGGCGGAGGCTCTCAAACTATTACCAAATTATTAGTACCAGTTGAGGGTCATTTGAAACGAACAGTTACAAATTAAGCGTATTTTGATTTTTAAAGCACTCGGAATGGCAAGGCTTTTTTGTAAAACCATGGGTAATACCAATAGGAACAGGAGTAATCAAAACCTTTCTCAGCCACATGTGCCATATCAGACCAGATTCGACCAAACGCGAGTAAATTTTATTCTTAGATTAAGTCACCGGTTCCTCTAGAGAAAACTGATTTTGCGTTTTACAACCATCTATGAATAAATTAAGAGTAAAGCTTATACCGAGACTAATGAAATGTCAATGGCACTTAATTAAAAAATAACGCAATAAAATAAACCGAAATCATAATCAGAAACTCGTCCAACGTAACATTTTTTACAACTTTAACTATTGCAAACTATTTACACTGTTACAAAAATAAAAATTCTGAATTCGTAAAACTTCTTAGTTACATGTACAAAACTTTGAGATCCGTAGTATTATATGAACAGGATGAGGACAAAAACATAACGTATCTATGTTAGAACACCGGCCAAGAGCGTGTCGGACTCGCCCATGATAAGGTTTCGTAGCCATTGCATAAGTAGAATAAGAAAATAGCAGTAAAATCGATTATCTTACTCAAAGAACATTTTGAAACTTAAATATAGCGTGATTTAATTTGTTTGTAATGTATCTCGAGACAGAAGTATTATATCGATTTAGTTTATACGGGAGTTTTCTCATTCGATTTAAAAAAAAAAATTTGTTTCCAATCCCTCTTTCGTTGTAAGGGAGGGCCGAAACATATAATACGCTGGTATTTACTCACGGGGCGTAGCTGGTGGTGAATTCAATGTTACCCAACTGTACCAGAAGAAGGGGAACCGTTTTTAAACACCATCTACCTTTTTGTTAGAATTTTCGTGAAGTCTGTTCTTAGAAAAATTACGTTCTTTGTAGAGTGTAACGTCCTCCAGGTGAGGGTACTTTCATTTAGAAGTTAATAGAAACGCGGGCGGAGCGGCTATAAAGATGTAGATAACAAGGATGTGCATCGTCGCGCTGATACAATGATAGTGAGGCGAGGCGGGAGCGGGGACGGCAGGGGAGGGGGGGACTATTTGGGCCAACGAATGAATTGTAAATTTATATGACACACACATATAAACTCATGACTAAGGTCTCACGGACTGTTTATACAAGCGCATCGAACACACACACACACAGGTATAATTGGTCGTAGCGAAAAAGGTAAGGTTAGAAATTACCCGACGCGGTGTCTATAACATAACGCGATAAACTCAAAGCATGGCGGTGACCGGTACCCGTGAAGCGGCGCTTGTCAAAACGGGGCCCGTAGCGCGAATTTCTCATACTTTCAGGGTCGGAATACGTTGCTAAAATTTTAACAAGCATACATTTATAGCAGGGCTCTCATCTGTACTTATCAAACAGTTTCTTGACTGACTGACTGGCGGACAACGCACAGCCTAAACCGCTGAAGATAGAAACATGACATTTGTAATAAAGTCTACGGAGGATGTAGGGTTGCACTAAGAATGTATTTTTCAATATTTTGATTTCACGTTCAAAACCTTAGTTTATCTTATATAGAATGACGTGTCAAGTGGTGATAGGTGGCTTGGCTTTTCATCCACAAAACACTAATAATAAACCTTAAGCTTCAGGCGTGGCTGCGAGGCATGTTTGACCACGGCCAACCCGTGAACCAGCCGCGCGATTCATTTTTGGATTGACATTTCATATAGTGCGGCAGACGATACAGCTACGATCAGAAGGCCTACCATGAGTTTACACTGTAGGATATACCATAGTAGTTTTACTGTAGTTGTAGTGGACACCGATTGCGCAAATTTAAAACATCGACGTTCTATTATTATCCAATTACAGTTCTAATCACATTGCAATCCAATTACTATTCAACTGTGCTGAATTCCGCATCGCGCTATACTCTATGTAACTGACAGCCTTTAACATCTGAGCGATCTGTCAAAACGGCTCTAACGGCTGTCAAGAGCTGTACCGCGATTAGCGCAATACTAAATGTGTCAAAAGTTATGGTTTGTACGTAGCCCAGTCACGGTTCAATCACCGAATATTTACCGCGATTGCAGCCCAGCACTCCTAGTGGAGAATTAATTCTGTTATACAAAATTGGCGCCGCATCTACAGTAGTAACGTATAGTGAAACTTCATGGTAGGGCTAACAGTTTTCCGAGGTAAGCACTCATGACTCAATATTATACTTTTTTACACATATGCGTTACAAACCGACAGAGATCGGCTCCGCTCAGCCCGCGGCAAGTTAGAACCCGGAAATGATCGAGTTGCCGCGCGTAATGTAGACTCAGCTTAGGTCGCCTCGTTCGACACTTCATAATACACGACAGCAAGAATGGGGTGGTAATTGTAAATTCAGGGTGTAAAACAACACCCTAGTAATACTTAAGGGGGTGCTTCAGACCATCGAACTGATCAACTTTCACTATGGAGCCAACATCAAGAAAAAAAATCTGCTGTCCCATACAAAACTGCAGTATCGACTCGACTCGACTAAAAAACCTTGTGACTATATCACAAGGTGGATAGCGTGGGGGTGAAGTAAGGCCGGGGGGGGGGGGGATAGGAGGCTAGTTAGTGCTGCGGAGCGGAGTGAAGCGCCACATGAATATTCAGCGTCGTCCGCGCGGAAGCGAGGCGCGTCGGGTGACGGCACGAGTCGTACCGGAGCGGAGTGCCCGGGGCTTGTAGTGCCCTTGCAGGGCTCATGTTGAAGGTGTAGTGCAGCTTACAAGACCTTTTGTAAAAAACAACGTAATTTGAATCTTAACTATTATAAAACTGTAACAGAAGTGTGTCTGTACATTGAAGATATTTACAAAAAAAAAGATTACGATATGATTTTTAGGTGTCCCTGACTCCAAATAAACCTTTTTTCAAATCAAAATTAAAATTGTTATCTGTCTGTTTGTTTGTATGTTTGTAACAGCATCACGCAAAAACTACTGAATCGATTTCGTTGTTTGATAGCTGATGATCTGACTTAAAATCTGGTATATACTTTTTGCGGACGAAGTCGCGGGTTAACTCTAGTAAAGAATAAAGATATACAGGGTCTGACAGAAAAGTTTGAAGTTCATCAAACTGAACAACCTTCAGTAAGGAGCCAAGATCAAATTCGCGAAAATATAAATCAAAAATATAAAGCAGCAAAAACTCAAATGTATGGAACAGTTGATTTTTTTGCGAATGAAAGCTGGTCAGTTCTATTGTCTGAAGTACGCTCTAAAATTTGTAACTTATTAGAATTTACACTCTGTATGTCTGTTTTGTAAGTAAATTTTGATATTACAACTAAATAAAATGAAAACACTAATAATCTCCTTAAAAATATCATCTGTTCATTCAACCTCCATGGTCTAATGGTTACGAGCATTGGGCTCTTGATACGGAGGGTCGTGGGTTCGATTCCCACGGGGGACACCTAGTGATACGTCACTTTGTGCGTTTTCCCACAGTTGGTTAGGACATTGCAGGCTGAATCGCCTGATTGCCTGAAAAAAAAGATGATTCCGTGCTTCGGATGGTACGTTAAGTCGTTGATCCCAGCTACTATCTCTCGTGGTAGTAGTCGTTACATAAAAACCACGTCAGAGGCCGTAAGGCGGTCTGAAAAAACTCTGACACCAGGGCTTACTGCCCACACGATAAGAAGAAGATCAGTTCATTTCATACTTTTAGATTGTCTGATCAATGAAACTAAGTCTATTGTTGATTGGCTCTACAATCTCAGTGCAATTCTAAATCTCTCGGATCCATCTCGCAGTAAGTCCACAGTACAATACAGCACAGCAGTAGATACACTATTGAACAGTAACAATCGCAGGATAAACCCCCGTGCTATTGTTAGGGCGCACATTCTACGTAATGTCACTTTAAATAAATATTCAAGTGGGATTGAGCGGGCTGTCTATACGAGGGATTTCCACGAGAAATATTTTTGAATTGCATTCATTGATACAAATTCAATTTGAAATCCGTATTCGAAAATATTTTCACACGCGTTTAGAGTGGATACTCCGTATATTTGTGTCGTTCGAATTGCAACTATGTTATACAGGGTGAAATTGATATCATCAGCATCCTTTTAAACTAGAGTCTACCCATCAAATTGAACAAATTTTACTATGGGAGCAAACCGATCGGAGCAAAAATAAAATCAGTTCCATACATTTGAGTCCAGTTGGCATTGCAGTTTAGTATGGAATAGCTAATTTTTTTTTGCTCCTATCGGTTTAGTCTCATAGTAAAAGTTGGTCAGTTTTTTGGGTAGACTCTTAGTTTAAAAGGATGCTAAAGAGTAATGATATTATGGATGTTACAAAACACCCTATTATTACTTAAGGGGGTGTTTCAAACCATCAAACTGAACAACTTTCACTATGGAGACAACAATGAGAAAAAAAAAGTCTGAATACCCCCTTAATTATTAATAGAGTGGTTTGTTACACCCTGTACATACATACATACATAAGCTCACGCCATTGTCCCATGGGGGTAGGCAGAGACCACGATTTGTTACACCCTGTAGTATGTATAAATAGCATGCATTGAGTACGCGTGGTAAATTTTAGCGCTCATAATCCTTGAGGAGACGGAGAAATCATAGTTGTGTTGTTACAATTCTATTTTGAGAATTCATAGTTAAGTAATATTCACCAGAATGTGACTTAGAAAAACGTTTCCTAAAACGTATAGTTGTCACGTTATCATTAGTACAATTATTTAAATAGACTAGATTTTTATGGAGTCTGTACCTTGTTAGTGAAACAAAATAGCATGATGATGATGATCAAGTTTATAAAAAGGTAAGATTTCTTTTGTTCTACGCTGTGAATAGTCAAATAACTATAATAGTCGCTGTGTCTGTGGATCGTAAAAAGAAACACACAATCCCAACAAAAACATTAATTTCATGTATAAAATACAGGGTCAGACCATCCAACTGAACAACTTTCTCTATGGCACCAACATCGAAATCGCGAATAAAAAATCAGCTCTTCCATACAAAACTGCAAACCTACTTGAGCCAAATGTATGGTACAGATGTTTTTTTTTTCGCGATTTCGATATTGGTCCCATGGAGAAAGTTGTTCAGTTTGACGGTCTGATCAACCACTTAAAAAAGTGTCAGCATATTAAGAGTGACCCATATAGCCAACACACTGACAAAAAAATTATTATATCGTAAGCAGCTCTTTTTTCGTAGCCCTCTCTAAAGCTAGTTGCGGATTGTTGTGCATTATGCCTATTTGCCATATTTCCGCGAAAGAGCCAAGCCTTTATAACTTTCATGATGTTGCTGCCAAACCAATTTTATCGACGTACGAGTATTGCTTAGCATCGAGTTCATTATAGGTAACTATTTATAATTATACTTGTGTACAAACGTGTGTCTGTGGTAGTGTTTATTAACAAGCAGTTAGAATACATATTAATCTACACGGGAACCGATGAGGCAGATATGGCAAAGGTGTGGCCATACTCCCTTGCATTGCCCCGATACGAAGGCTGCCCAACAACGTGAGCACTCATTTGGCTTAAATGTGAACCGGCGGAACCCCTACAGCAACCAGACATACATACTCGACGCATATGTATGGAACAGCTGACTTTGAAATTGTCCATAGTGAAAGTCGGTTAACACTGAGAAAAAAATGCTACGTATACGTAGCCCGTCGCAGCTTACGTACCACGTAGCTTACTACGCGATACTGATTACGAGGGTTGCATCAGTATTTAAGTTGTCTCGTACTTCATAATGAAGCTTCATTCATTTCATGCTACGTATAGTAGCATTTTTTTCTCAGTGTAGTTATAAACAAATCTGAATCTGAAGCTGCCTCCTGCGTGATTTGGCCGGGGATTGAGCGTCTAGAAGTACCTATGTCTTAACCTAAGAGGAAGGATCTCTCTTTAAGACTAGAGTGAGCCATACCAATTGTAAAGTGTCCACTTTTTTAGACGTTTAGGTTTGAGTGTGTGGTGTCAAGTAGTATGGACAAAAGGCACCAAATGACATATGGCCTTATGTTTACGGTCACTTTAAACACACACTAGCTCGAAAAAAGTGCACAGCCGCATAATCAAATATCTATAGTTCCATCTCCTTCTACTATTAAAGGTACGTCATAAGACAAAAGAGACCAACTACAATCGTAAATTTATGCGGACTCTATGGAGATCCTTCCTCTTAGGTCTTAACTCAAAGTGTCTGTGACCCGGGCCGCGGCCGCCCCGTGTCCCGTGTCGCGAGTCGCGACACTACTGGGTACAACCAGCAGCCTCTGATAGAACAATGCGCTATTCATTACATTCATTTCGTTCAGAGCGCGCGCCGGGGCTGGAGCCCCGGTGCTCCGTTTATCACACAATTACGAGTACAATGAACAGTGTTAGGTAATACAATACAGGTCTTGTGTAATTTAATACCTACATTAAACAAACAGTTAGTGCTGGACTATTAGTCGAGCTGGAATGTAAGTGGGATGGGCCTGTGTTAAATATGACATACAGACAAATAAAAATAATGAACGAATAATCACACTATTTATTACAATAATAGTAAAGAACAGATAATTGGCATCAATAAATTGGTGGTTCCGGCTTCAAACGCTCGACTCCATTTCTTCCTGTTGGTATCATATGAGGCAACATAAGACATAGGGTTTCTTACACAATATTCTGCGGGCTAGCTACCTATCACCACTTGATACGTTACTCAATATTCTGAAGGTGACCCAACAACTGACAGTTTTGTTTGAAACAACAGTTTTTTGTTTTCGATATTGGCACCATAGTGAAAGTGGTTGAGTTTCAAGGTCTTAAGGGTCGGCACTACCTACGGCTCGAATTAGTAAATGCGCGCTGCATATAAACGAAGTCTGGTTCTCAATACTAACCAATCTGGATTTTCAATACTAACCAATTAAATTCAATTAATTTTTTTAGAAACAATCTAGAAACTATCTCTATGCTTGTATGTTGTCAGATTGACGTTAAAATATACCGTAACTTTAAAACTATACATTTTAACGAAAATCTGACTTCATACAAACATAGAGATTCGTTTCTAGATTTTTTCTGAAAAATTTCGTTGGCTTTAACCAGACTTCGTTTCAATTATATTCCCTTAACTACCCCTTTAAATATTAGTAAGGCGATTTGTTACACTCGTATAGTTAGATAAACTTGGTAACATTGTTTACATCTTCCTCTTTGTGGATGTTCTCTGACGGACTCCGTGTCGTCCCACAGAACATAAATCGTCGTCTTGCTTCCCGCCACGACGGTCTCAGGTGCTCCACTTCTGCAAGCCGCCCCCCTCCCCGCGCTGCTGCCTCCCCCCACAATCAGCCGACCGTGAACTGTGTACGTAGGTACATTCATCAATCAATTACTCGCGCGGTGTCGCGTACAAACACTACACCGGTTCATAGACTCTACTGTTCACAGAACAGAAAGTCACTGGCATTAATATCCTTTTCGATCTTTAACGAAAATAGCAGCTCTAGTATGGTTTCTCTATTTGTGCCCGACGCGTCTTTGTGTTCCCCCGCTGTTCAGAGAGTGAAAGCCGCGCTTGCCGCGACAAGTAGTATGGAAAAAAGCCCACGAAGACAAACTAGAGCACGAGCACTAGAGGGCCAGCCCCTCTAGTACAAATTTCTCTTCGTGGGCTTTCTCTACTACTGAACTTTTACGCCTGCCACACACTTACGGAATTCCGAATCAGAATTACGATTCCGTATGGATTTTCCCCCTCGATAATTCCGGAGGTATTAAATCCTACGAATCTCTATGCATGTATGTTGTCCGATTTTCGTAAAAATATACAAGTTTCAATGCTAGGATTAATTTAAGATTTGTATGGAAATCTTTGAGGCACTGTAACTTTAAAACAATACATTTTAATGAAAATCTGACAACATACAAGCATAGAGATTAGTTTCTAAATTGTTCCTGAAAAATTTCATTGACCATAAATGGTTAGTATTGAAAATATAAAAAGACCTCCTTTTTATGAAGCGCGCCACCGGTAATGTACCCTTAATATGAAGCACTCGCTTCCTACATTAAAGCTCCATGATTACCCACAAAGAGACAGACCGTGCGCCTCATTCATACACCTGAATGGAGTGTACCCTCTGTCGCCAACACTGTTAGACTTCCAAACTCAATTACACGCGTAGTGAACTCTCGACGCAGCACTAATACTCCTCTGTTCTGTTGTAAACTTCGCTCCGATCCGGACCTGTTACTTTACTCTGAACACATCTATATTACTTCCTACAAACTAGTCAAAGATTGTGCTGATACGTCGTAAAGTTCATCCTAACTTGTCAACTTTAAAAATGTTGGTGGTTCTTTTGTTTTGTGAAGGGTGTGTAAAGGGTTAATCTCCGGCTCTAGGCCTCTTTTCCGATGATTGGTTTCGCACGTATTTAACACTAGCTTTTGAATATTGAAAAACCAGTCAAGTGTGAGTCGGGGTACTCGCGCACCGAGGGTTCTGTACCACACCACCATATAATAAAATAACTAAAAAAAATGTTTTTATCCTGGACCTTTAACACGAGACAGACTCACAATTTGCCGGTTTTAAAGAGAACCCCCCTTAAATTTTAATTTTTTGTTATTTTTATTATTTGTTAACAAATCCGCCGTAATAACTCATATTCTGTGAAAATTTCAATTGTCTAGCTATTTCGGTTCAAAAGTTACAGCCCTAAATATGTAGGACGGACGGACGGACAACGTAGGCTTAGTAATAGGGTCCCGTTTTCACCCTTTGGGTACGGAACCCTAAAAATCCTTTCTTAGTGCACGCCTACATGTTGCAGAATTGTTTCTATCTTCAGCCGTCTAGGCTGTGCGTTGTCTATCTGTCAGTTAGTATGCCAGGGAACTGTTTTATGAGTACAGATTGTCGTGTAATAAATAAAAAAATGAATCAAAATTTATGTAAACTAGATTTCTTTACTATTCTTTATTTCACTACGTCATTCACTATACGTAAGGAAAGCAATATAAGTAGGTATAACTCTCCTAGTATCAGCTCCTTTATCTAAAGATTAGCTAAGATTCTTAGCGGATTATAGTAACAATGAAGTGAAGCTATAAGTTTATAATTCAAGCTGTTCCGAGCAGCTGTTTCAGTTAAATCTGAAGCGGTATAAGAGCGAGCGTGGTGAGGTGTGAACCGGGCGGTGTGCCGGCGACGCGACGCGACGGCCGAGATGCCACTTTTATCCGGCCGGGATGATGAATGGTCCGGGCTGCCACCCGCGGCGCCAGCTACCTGCATCTACTTATTATGGAAATCTCCTTTTCTATTATAAACTGCATACTATGAAAAATCTATTGGACAATTTTAAGTACGTACCTAATAGAGTTTCTGACGTCGAAGTTTAAAAACTGCTGTGCAGAATCGATAACTGGACATAATTTATAATGTAGATAACAGAATTATATTATGTTAGATAAAATATAGCTAATTTGATTTCGCACCTTATTTTATGTTTATACATCAACAACAAACAACAACACTAACCTCTGGCCTGACAAAAACATCAAACTCACTCACTAAATGTGTTAGAATCATTGCATGTGGCGAGTTTTATTCTATGCCTATCCCTGTGCGAGAATGGCATGAGCTTATATGTATATGTATACAAGGTGCTACAAAAGTAAAAATAACCATTTAAATCTTTTAAGGGGGTTGTTTAGCCCATCATACGTTTTTTCGCCATTTCGATGTTGGTCCCATAGTGAAAGTTGTTCAGTTTGATGGTCTAAACCACGCCCTTCAATGTTTATTTGACGTTTGTTTGTTTTATGTGTATTTTTGTAACACCTTGTATATAATTGATACAAACGAGATATCTTAAGCTGCTTCAAATTCTTATCCAACAATTAGGTATATTAAGAATAGGTTTAATTGTGAATGTAGTCGGAAACATAAATGCATGCATAATAATTTCTGATTTTAAATTCAGTTTCAGTTGATTTATTGAACTGTAATTAAACAAATAACAATTTTTGTCAGAATCATAAGTTATTTGTTGATAATAATAAATTTCTTGCCAGCTTGTCACATAGATTATCCCAATCGAAGTTAAAGAACAAGTTAGTGCGCGACCGTCCCGCGGAGCATAGAGGTTGGGGGAGACGAGGTAGCATGACAGAATAAATGATAGTACTACAGTAAAAGCACGTGCGACTGCCTTTGAGCGGTGCGCGCTTCCCTTCCCCTCTACACTACCCGCCCCCCGCCATCATCTAGAGTACTCGCCTGCTACAACGTCTGGGGCCCCTCGGGACGTTCGCAAAAACGGTAGGTACAAATATCCGCCTCTTATGGGATGCGAACTTACGACCCTCCGTTCAGCAGACAGGGTCACTACCAACTGAGCCATCGCCTTCGGGCCGTTTTAGTAATTAAACAGACTGCAAATGAAAATAACTTAAAGCAAGTGTTCCAGGTAGCCGAGGAAGGCGGTAGTCGGGTGGTACACAAACTACTATAACGAAATTATTAAAATTTACTATAATAATGAAAACTCGACGGCGCGGGCTATTCAATCTAGGTCCAGGCAGTTTACAGAGCTTAACGGAGCTTGTTATACAGTATAATAATAATAAACATTAAACGTTTCACCTGGAGATGTCGCTGTTATACAACGTGTTAAGATTAAGACTGAAAAATTTATCGATTATTCAACAACATTGTGTATGTGGTTTTAAATCTGACATAAGTTTTTAAACACAAAATCAGCCTACGTCTCACTGCAGTGCTCATAGCTACATAAGCATAAGCATATGCTCACGACTATATTCACCGAGGGGGTAGTCAAAGATATTCTGGAACCTCAAAACATCCATGTTTCACTAGTAGTACCAAAACTCTGTCCAGTGTGACGGGGAGTGAGCCCGTGGCCACTTATAATGGACAGTGAATACAATACATGCCTCAAAATTGAAGCATGCAGGTTTCCTCACGATGTTTTTCTTTACCGAAAAGTCAGGGGTTTTACAAACCACACATACCTCCTCTTATCGATATTAGTGAGAGGGAGTATGAGCAGACCTACTTTACGCGGGGCCTGTGCTGATAGAGTGAGGCAAGTTAGTGGAGGCAAGTTAGTGTTGATGTTTTTAAGCGGAGGAGATCTTACCAATACTACCGTGAACAAATTAAGAGAAGTTTATTCCGAATGTGTAAATGCGCGCTGCATACAAACGAAGTCTGATGATATTTTCAATACTAACCCATTAAACTCAATGAAATTTTGCAGAAACGATCTAAAAACAAATCTCTATGCTTGTATCGTGTCCGATTTTCGTTAAAATATACAGTTTCAATGTTAGGATTAATTTAAGATTTGAATGGAATCTTTGAGGCACTGTAACTTTAAAACTGTACATTTTAAGGAAAATCGGATACGATACCAGCATAGAGATTAGTTTCTAGATTGTTTCTGCAAAATTTCATTAAGTTTAATTGGTTAGTATTGAAAATATAACCAGACTTCGTTTGTATGGAGCGCGCCAACAGTAATATAGCCTTAATGATCTTCTCGGAAAAGGACAAGAACGTAGCACCCTCAACTAATGGAAGTGCTTGAAAAAGATGTATAGGTATTAATGATCGAAAGAGGCGAAAGAAGTATGATAGAACCTACCTACACAATGGGCCAAGGGGTGATCATAATGTTATTATGTTAACACACTGTATAGTGAAAATTAACGTATTCCCGTGTAATGTTAGTAATTGTGTGTAGAAACTGAGGACAGTAACGTTCTCTTGAGTTCCATTTATAGCAGCTATGTAACATTAACACTCACGACACAATCTCACGACGAATTTTATATCAAGTACTAACCTAGGCGAGTGAGGTAGTGTAGCGTAAAACATTTAGAATTTTGATAACTATTAACTACACATAAACTTTCATTCTATTCGATTTTTAAAATATGGCTGCCGTTGGTTTTGATGATTTTATGTTGCAAAAGTATTTGCCATCGTTCGGTTGTATAGGTACTCTAGTGACTTCAAGGGTTGTTTTTCGAAAAGAACACTATCCTGAGTCACCACTGGAGCCTCGTTGTAAGCCGGGGATAGGGTAACTGACGACCGACACGCGACGCGACTACCCAATAGCAGACCCACATTGGCCATGTTGTGGTTCCGGCTTAAGGTGCACTTCCGATGCCAGCGGCCGATGCGTCTAACGCGCGCGGCTCGCGGCCGACGGCCGATGCGATAATACTTGTTACTATGAAAACGTATGGCGCCGCTTCCGAGGCCAGCAACTGACGCGTGCGTCATACGCGCGCAGCCGATGCGATAGACATATTGCATATTACAGAACCACGCGTCAGACGCGCGCGTCAGTCGCATCGGCCGCTGGCATCGGAAGTGCACCTTAAAAATGAACCGCCCCATTTCTCCAGCGGTGTCGTATGAAAAGACTGGGTAATGGTCCGTCAGTGGTTGATGGTCCGTACCACCCATGAAAATTTGAAAAGTGTTTACAAAATCACCCGTACAGGTTTCAGTTGTGCAAAACAATAAATCGTACATACAATCGGTACCTACAGGTCTGGGATAGAACCACTGCTTCTTGAACAAAAAGGAATAACCTGTCGAGTAGTATTAGGTGGCTAGCCTGTCGCCTCCCGAAACATAGATAAGAACCCTTATCCCATATTCGCCTCGTAAAACTTGCATGGGAAATAATGGAATGCCGGAAGCCGGAATCAAACGACTTATAGTATTATGTAGTAAGTAAATAAGGTTGGAAGCAGACAAATGCAGTTATATTAGTACAAAGACCTATGTACTTCAAGCGCGGCTCGGCGCGGCGCGGCGTGGCGCGTGGCGGTGCGACACGAGTTGTCCATTAGAAAACTGAACAGACTTGGGTGCCGTGCGCCGCGTCGTGTGCCTTGCCGAGTTGCCGCACTGTACACATGTGCTGTGACACATTTATATTTAGATCAGCTTTTGCCCTCCTTTCTTTTATATAATCTAACTTAATAAGATACTATAGAGTTAACCCGCGACATAGTCCGCACAAATTATATACCAGATTTGAAGTCAGATCATAAGCTATCAATCAAAAAAGTTTCATCAAAATCGGTTCAGTAGTTTTTGCGTGATGCTCGCACGAACAAACACATAAACAGACAGACAACAATTCTAAAAAAAGTTGTTTTGGAGTCAAGGACAACTAAAAACCATATCGTCATCTTTTTTTTGTAAATATCTTCAATGTACAGAAGTTTTATAATAGTTAAGAAGACGCAATACAGAAATTAATTTAGATATGAGTGCAATATTATTTTACGTTTAATTGCATTTATGTGGTGTTGACCTAGGTACACTAGATCATGCCGTAGCGTGGGATACAGCAGCGGTTTCATAATTAGACGATAGTGAGCTGAGTTTTGGAATGCAATAGTTCGAAAATTTATCAAAACCTGTGTTTTAAAACGAATCAAAGGAGATAAAGATAAATTAGTATAGCTATTGTGCCGTTTCTGTTGGGATGAGACGATGGGAGCTTTTTCCGTTTCTCACCTATAAGCTGTCTCTGCTCTGAAGAATTTCATCGCTATTGGATCGGATCAGTACTTTAGACGTGAAGATGTTACAAACAGATATAGATAGAACTGCAAAGGAAAGAAGTATTATAACTACTTGGTATGAGTATTAAATGAGCATTTTTGCGGAAAGATCTGATGTGATCTGATTTTTGCTGATATCACTGACTCCACCGGTTCAGCGACTCAAAGTGGGTTTTAGCCTCGAAAACGGGAGAGTACCACTTTTCCCGAACCAGCGCGTCTCCTCGCCCACAGCTGGAGACCGATCGCGCTAATTTAAAACATCGAAGTTCTATTCTTATCCAATTCCTGTTCTAATCACATTGCAATCCAGTTACTATTCAGCTGTGCTGAATTCCGCATCGCGCTAAACTCTATGTAACTGACAGCCTTTGTCTTCTGAGCGATCAATCAAAACGGCCCTAACGGCTGTCATGAGCTGTACCGCGATTAGTGCAAAACTAAATGTGTCAAAAGTTATGGATCGTACGTAGTCCAATCACGGTTCAATCACCGAATATTTACCGCGATTGCAGCCCTGGTTTGAAGCTCACGGAGGGACTTATTTAGGACTATGCTAGTATGTTCAACATTTGAAACAAACTGAATGGTTGACGCAACAGTTTTGTTTGGAAAGTCAATAACATACCTTTTTGCGAATCACAATGAGATACTTTTCGAATATTTTTCATCATACATTTTGTGAGGTTGCAATTTTTTATGAAAATCTAAATTGGAAAGCAAATAAAATTCTCATTTCTCTTTCTTTATCTCAAATACAATTTACGTGTTGTATTGTATCACTCAAGAGAGTGGAAATAATAGTATCTAACAAACAAGCGAGTCTCGCTTCGGATCAAAACATTCTAGTAAGGGCGATTTTACACCGACGCGATTGACGTCACAACGACTGGATCTATTTTCTTTAGTTATACAGGGTCCTTCTTAATATGCTGACACTTTTTAAGGGGATGATCAGACCGTCAAACTGAACAACCTTCACTATGGTATATCGAAATCGCGAAAAAAAAACAGTTGTCCATACATTTGGCTCGAGTAGGTTTTCAGTTTTGTACAGCTGATATTTCTTTCGCGATTTCGTTGTTGATCTCATAGAAAAGTTGTTCAGTTTGACGGTCTAATCACCCCTTTAAGAAAGTGTCAGCATATTAAGAAGGAAGTAAACGGTTCTTCTTAACATGCTGACGGTTTTTGAGAAGATGATTAAACCTAGAAACTAAACAACATTCTTTAAGAGAATAACACGGATATTGGGGAAAAAATCAGCTGTTCAATACAAAACTGGACCCAAATGTATGGAAGAGCTTATGATATCTGAATTTTTAGTTAATGTTCACATTGATGCCATCGAAATTATCTTTTTTTGGCCTGGTCTTCGACCCTGACGAATGAGGATATACAATCCCCGCAAATTCGATGTTTCTAGGTGTTATATTGATCTATCGCTAGACTGAAATCAAAGCTAATTATCTTGAAAATTGCTGAAACGATATTCATGAAACGTAGCTAAAACACTCTCTCAAAAATAAGCTTATCACAAATCGATTGATATGTTTTCAAACTGTTGCCAACACCAACATAAAATGTAGTAATTAAAAAAGTTGTATTTCCGTTTCCGTCTTCCATATTGGTACGGTGCCTGTGCGTGTAACTAACGCTGGTGTAAGAATCACTAAAATAAACCTCCAGTGCTGCAAACAAGACTTTCCTTTACATCGAACCACTCCTGCCACCAGAAAAACTACAGTCCACTAAAACCTCTCCAGCGGAGCCGAATAAAACACCGGTAGGCCACGTTCCGTACACAAACTGCAAACATAGAATGTTTTTCACATCTTGAGCTCTAAACGACGATCGACTACTTCGATTTGAAGTATATCGCGGTGTCGGTGTAATAACACCCTAAAAGAGAGGTCGATATACTTCGACTCAGCGAAATGAAAACAAATCTATCGGTCCTGGCTCCGCTTGTTTACATAATACCTATATACCTAGAGGTATACATAATATGTAATGTTATTGTACGGTCCATAATAATTTGTAATTTGTTTAGTTGACTAGACAGGCCGTGAAAGGGTCTGATTTATTACCTACTCTGGATGTAATTCATTATTTTCATGTTAGAACAAAGCTCTTTTAAGCAGCTTATTCTTGGGAAAGTCTGGGCAAAGTTTATGTGCAGTCAACTTCACTCTTAACGTTTTGACTTACGGTTTGAAATTGTTGAAAATATCTCCGGAGTAAATGCGTTCAGCTGCAAAGTTAAATTGGTAGGTCTATAAGAGCATTTCAATAAGTAGGTGGATCGGACGCAATCGCCGCCCGATTTTTAATTTCCCCCGGGAGTCCCCCTCCCCACCCTCCCGCAGCTGAGCTATCGTCGATTCAACTGATTGGTGACGTCATTATCATGAAATCCCTTTGTTACAATTTTTATGGAAGTTTACCTTTACAGTGTTCTTGTGGGCGAGCTATCAAAATCTTACCAATATAAATAAAAGTCGTTCCGTAACTAACGATAAACTGTAGTTGGATCATCATCATCAGCCTCTGTTATGTCCTACTGGCCATGTTTTCTGTCCCGGTGATGGTGGTTAGGTTACCAAGCGTGCCCTACGTTGTGTAGATTGGCCGCTTTCATATCACAATTAGTATCATAATTCCTTTTTTTTTTCAAGTGTTCAAGCCAGTTTCATTGCCTCCTCTTTCTCAACCGATGGGAGCAAAAACAAATCTGCTGTTCCATACTAAACTGCAATGCCTACTCGACTCAAATGTATGCAACAGCAGTTTTTTTTTCTCCAATCGGTTTGCTCCTGTTAAATAAAATACGACCGTCACCTTAGACGTTTAATCAAGACTAATCATAAACAACAATGTCAACTACGAACTCAAAGAAGATCGAAACACTACAGTTCTCCCTCCTATACTACAATAATACTATAATATCAAATAAACTTAAAACCTATAATTTGGAGGGTTTAAAATGCGGCACTGCCGTATCGGTCGAGCGGACCGGGGCGGTGACGGGGTTGGCGGAAGTCTTGCTGGTGGTTGCGGAAGCCTTGCTGGTGATGGCGGAGAATTCGGAACTCCTCCTCCGTCCGTACCTGCCATAGGAGCCACCAAGTCGGTGGAATCCCCTCCTGCCTCGGAACGCACGGTTCCTCTCTCCCCAACTCCTGGAGGATCCGGGCAGACCAAGGAACTTTTATGTCGCCGTCTCAACTGGTCAATATGCCTATGCGATTCTCTGCCCACGAAATCCCTAACCTCATAATCAGTTTCACCTACCCGTCGTATAACGTGCCCAGGCAACCACTTATCAGCACCCTGATATTGGCGCAACCATACCTCCTCTCCGGGCATCAAAACGCGGGAACCTTTGGGGCCACTATCTTTCTGCTTATCTTGTACCTCCTTGACCTTATTCTCCCGGTCAGGTTTCAAGAGATCCAATTTAGTACGTAACCTTCTACCAAGCATTAGGGCCGCCGGACTCTCACCTGTGGTGCAGTGCTCTGTGTTCCGATAGTGCAACAAAAAGGTATTTAAGAATAAATTTATATCTTGGCCTTCCCGAACACCCTTTTTAATTGCCTTTTTAATCGTGCGCACCGCATTTTCCGCTGCCCCGTTAGATGCGGGGTGATATGGAGCCGAAAACGTATGATTGATCCCCAACCCTGACACGAACCCCAAAAACTCTTTACTTGTGAACGGCGGTCCATTATCGGAGACCAACTGCTTAGGAATACCCCACCTGGCAAAAAGCTCACTTAATCGGTTAATACAATAGCTAGCGGCCGTACTGGGTACTTGAAAAACCTCTAACCACTTCGTTCTGGCATCGACGACCACAAGGAATAGTTTATTAAAAATAGGGCCCAGGAAATCGACATGGATCCGTGACCAAGGGCGGCCTGGCCACGGCCACGGGTTGACCGCGTGTCGGTGCGGCGAGTCCGCCTCCACCGCGCAGACCGCACACTCGCGACACATCGCCTCTACCGCCTCGTCCACGCCGGGCCACCACACGTAGCTGCGAGCGATTGCTTTGGTCTTCACTGTGCCCATATGTGGCTCGTGGAGCACCTCCAGAACCCTCCTCCTACAAGCATCAGGAATAACCACCCGATGCCCCCACATTATGCACCCCAACTCTTCATACAATTCATTGCGCCGGTTAAAAAACGGTTGCAGAGATTTAATCTCATTATCAAGCGGCCAACCATCCCTAATGTATAATAACACTCGCCCCAAAATGGGATCTTTCATAGTTTGTTTTTTGACTTCCTGATAATCTACTAGCAAAACATCCTGTGCAAAATGTAAGTACGTTTGCTCGGGCACCTTTACCTGCGATGTAGGAGCGCCTGGTACCGGTAAACGTGATAAGGCGTCTGCGCCATTCAGTCTCGTGTTAATGTACTCAATATCGTAAGAATACGCCGACAGTATAACAGCCCAGCGCTGCAGGCGGCTCGCTGCCATAGCCGGTATGCCGAGTTTTGGACCGAAAATGCTCACCAGAGGTTTGTGATCCGTACGCAGAGTGAACCGTCTGCCGTACAGATACTGATGCAGTTTCCGTAAACAGAACACAATCGCCAGCGCCTCCCGATCAATCTGAGAATAATGCCTCTCCGCCTCACTAAGTGCGCGCGATACATATACCACAGGCCGCTCCCGGCCTCCCGCGCCCGTCTGTGTGAGCACCCCACCGATGCCGCGCGCGCTCGCATCGCACGTCAGTGTCAGAGGCTTGTTCTGATCGTAGTGCGTTAACACTTCCGTACTCGTTAGCACTGATTTCACCTTTTCAAAAGCCGCCTCACAACTTGGGTCCCACTTCCAAGTCACTCTTTTTTTTAGTAAATCATAAAGCGGAGCTAAAATAGTACTCAGACCCCTCACAAATTTCGCGTAAAAATTTACCAGACCTATAAAAGATCGCAGCTCCGATACGTCTTTGGGCCGTGGGATCTTTGAAATTGCTTCGACTTTATCCGGATCGGCCTTGACCCCTCCCTTGGAAATGATAAAACCTAAATACTTTACTTCCTCCATCATAAAGGAACATTTGCATCTCTTTAGTTTCATTCCGTTAGCCTGCACGCGATTGAAAACCTTTTCTAAGGTCGCTAAATGCTCCTTCTTATCCGAAGACCCAATAATTATGTCGTCCAAAAAAACTTCCACATTCGGAATATCATTGAATAAATTGGACATGATCCTCTGGAAGATTCCCGGGCTCGATGCCAGACCGAACACTAGCCTGTTGTACTTAAACAACCCCCTGTGGGTATTAATGACCGTCATACCATTCGAATCATCTAGTTCAATTTGATTATAAGCCTGAGTTAAATCAATTTTCGAAAATATTTTCGCACCATTCAGGTTTACCAATATGTCGTCAATCCGCGGCAGAGGAAACCTATCGACCAGTAAGACGGGATTCAAAGTAACCTTATAATCTGCACAGAGCCTCAGCCCTCCGTCCGCCTTGCGCACTGGTACCAGCGGAGTAGCCCAGTCCGAGGACTCCACCGGCTCGATGACTCCGTCTCGTAGCATATTGTCGAGCTCCTGGTCCACGCGCTCGCGCAGCGCGTACGGTAGCGGCCGTGCGCGACAGAATACGGGCGCCGCACCCTCCCGCACCCGTAGCGTCGCCTTGCCCCCCGTGAACCGACCCAGCCCGCTCGAGAACAATTCTTTATATCTGTCCAACAAACCATACAACTCATTATCAACTGCCTTATTACTACAGCAATTAATGTCCAAACTATTTACAAATGTTGGAATCTTAATCTCTAATTCCGATAACCACTGTCGTCCAAGCAGTGATGTCGTTCCCCCGTCGACAACATACAGTTCCAGTTTTTAAACCCTATTTCCGTATCTCACTACTGGTCTTATAACACCCACCGGTTTAACCCGGCTACCGTCATAGAATTTCAGAACTAAATCGGTATCCTCCAGCCGTCTATTCTTACAAAACTTATCGTAAGTTTCCTTGCTGATGCAAGATACCGCTGACCCAGTATCCACCTCCATCCTAATTTTACTACCATCAATATTTAATGACAAGCTTACCGGCTTATAGCCATTCAAGCAAAGGTGGTTTAACTCCTCCGATTCCAGTACGCTTTCATCGGAGTGCGAGTCGTCCGCACTCTCCGACTCCGGCGCTTCCGCATGATGCACGGACCGGCCGTGGTCACTGCGCCCGGCTCCGCCGCCACTGCCTCGTTGCTTAGGGCACACCCGGCGTAGATGCCCCCTTTGACCACACTTGCTACAAGTGAATCTCTTGTAACGGCACACATCGCGTCCGTGATCCTGGCCTCCACACGCGCCGCAGCGCTGCGCCCCCTCGCGGTGCCGCTCAAAGCTGCCCCGCTGCTGGTCGCGCCGGCCCGCCTCCGCTCGTGCTGACACCGCATGCACCGCGCCGGGCTCGCCGCCCGCGATTGTGCCGGCACCGTCCGGCTGCTCCACCGCGGCCGCGTCCCGCTCAGCCGCCTCTAGCGCACATGCGATTTTAATAGCACTCGCGTACTTAAGCTCCTCCTCGGCGAATAAACGCTGCCGGATGACGTCACTTCGTAAACCGCAGACCATCTGATCACGTAAATTGTCTTCCAACACGGACCCAAACTGGCAATGCTTAGCGAGCTTCTTGAGTTCCGTCAAATACTGTGATATTGTCTCGCCGGTTCGTTGACGCCTCTGCCGAAACCGATACCTCTCCGCCATGAACGAAGGCTTAGGCTGAAGATGTTCTCGCAGTATCTTTACAACCTCTCCATACGTCTTCTCCGCGGGTTTGATGGGGCTCGTCAGGTTACTCAATAGTTCGTAAGCGCTGTCACCCATACCCGCAATTAACATCGGTAAACGCATTTCATCCGTAACGGCATTTACTTTAAAAAGCATCTCTAACCGCTCAACGTATAGCGTCCAGTCCCCCGATTTCAAATCGAACTCACCAATCTTCCCGACCGACATTGTCGCCGATCAAATCTAAATTATCCTTTATTATTTAGCTTTGCACGCACCAGATCGCAATAATTTCCGTTATATTTCCATTATTTCCTTATTATTTTTATCCTCGTTTGCCATTTGTTAAATAAAATACGACCGTCACCTTAGACGTTTAATCAAGACTAATCATAAACAACAATGTCAACTACGAACTCAAAGAAGATCGAAACACTACAGCTCCCATAGTAAAAGTTGTTCAGTTTGATGTGTAGACTCTTCGTTTTAAATGTTGCTACTGATATCAATTTCACCCTGCACGGTAGATTTTTTTTTCGCGTTTTTAATTTTGGTCCTGTAGTGAAAATTGTTCAGTTTGATGGTTTGAATTACCCTCTAATGTATGTAACGCATTTAAGTTTACAACCTGTCTGTATACGCTCTATCGTGAAGTGAAGAAAAACATCGCGATGAAACTGGCTTGTACACTTAAAAAAAAGAAATTCTAATACTAATTATGAAGGCGGTCAATCTACATGGGGTACGCTTGCATCCTGTATATGTATAAGTTCCAAAACTTGGTATGATTCTGGTCTGATCCAGGTTTGGATCGAACCAGCACGAAATTTATTTGCAACTATTGCACGCGATTAATAAAAAGATAGTTCAAGTTGACTTAACCATACACAATTAAAAGAAAAATATCTATACTCGACAATAAACTATTGACACAGTGTCCACACACAAAGCCGCACACACAAAAGCGTGGTTTATTATGTTAGTGACTTTAAATGCGTGTTGTAGTGGGACTGTAGTGTAGTAGGACACTTCACGCACGAGTTCTCTCCCGTATAAAGATGTGTACAGGGCCGTCCCAAGTCACGCAGTCAGCACGAGGGCCCTGTTTACAAGGAGATTTTTTTTTTTTTTTAAAAACTGAAAGCTATATGCTACAAAAGAATTTATGTCGAATAGCACTGCAGTGGTTTTACGTCCCTCCAGGGGCAAGAGATTGAAAACATTGGAAGGTATAGGCAGAGTGTCGGTATATCAATAAATTGTACGAAAGTAAAGCCCAGGATTGGCTGATTTGAGTCCCGTTAGTCTCGTACGATACTGATTTTTTTAATCTCTCTGTAATTTTTTTTTTTAATATTAATTATACCATTTATTTATAAAAATTTATTAACATAAAACAAATAAATGTAGGGTAGGTAAATTAAAAATTAAAAATATAGTTGATTTAGAATTTTGATTAAAAGTTTTAAAGAAATTTATATTTGGATACTTTCTTATCTATGAGTTTCACGTCACCCGTCCGGCGTGCAAGGCCCTGGACTTAGTACCCGTGTTTCTAGGTAGCAAAGACAGAACTGGTAGAGTACAATAAGCCAGCGGTGGCGCGAGGGAAGCGGCAGCGGCGGCGTACCTTGTTCGCTCCGCAGCCTAAGCTGCTTATTTTCACGCCTTTTCATGTCGTCGCATTTTGTACATTTCCAGCGCAAAAATCCCACTGCGCTATTTAGAAAATTGAAATTTTAATATAGCATGGACAGATTTAAATTTAACTCGGCGCGAGCAGCTCCGCTCCGCTCCGGTTAATATTTAATTAATAGCGGCGCACACTTCACGGCGCTGAGTTACGATTAAGGTGAGGCGAACTGTTTGAAGGTACGCGTGTGGTTTCTCGCACAAACTTTAATACGGTAAGTTGACGCTTTAAAGCTATTTAAAATGGTAATGAAAACCCAATGAAAACCACTTGAATGAATAAACAAGGCGACTGCTATTTTCGAGAAAATTATGAACGTAGTTATCAATAACGTTCTTTGTGAACGAATGCTACAATACTACATTTTTTGGAAATGTTATCTTTATTTCTGTTTGACTGTGCACGCAACACATAAATACTATTGACCCAATTATTTTCATCAAATAAAAAAAAAAGTTCTTTGAAAAAGATTCAATCCTTCAATTCACGACATCAATGTTGGCTCTATAGTGAATCTTTTTCAGGTTGATGGTCTGAAGCTCTCCCTTAAATATGAAATCCATTTACCTAGTTTATAATGCGAACTTAAAGTTTTCGTCTGTTACCTCCGCATTTTAGTGGTTGATGCGGGAGCAGCAGTACAATTCTCTAATTGCGATTAATTACATTCAATTAAGTCATTTCGGCGAGCTAGGTGTTTTTCTTCAATTCGCTTGCCAATTTTGCTTCAATTTAGAGGCATGTATTGTACCCACTGTCCATTAAAAGTGGCGACGGGCTCACTCCTCGTCACACTGGACAGAGTTTTGGTACTACTAGTGAAACGTGGATGTCCTGAGGTTTCTGAATATCTCTGACTACCCCCTCGGGGAATATAGTCGCAAGAATATGCATGCAGGTCTTTTTCTATGCACGTCATTTTAGAATGTTGTCTATTTCTTGTCAAGTCACTTCCTGAGTACCTAGGTACTAGGTTATTTTCTAGGTAGGTCATCAAGCTTTTGGTACAGTTGCTATTATAAAATTTATGTATTCAATTCTGCAGTGAATAGCAATGTTGGGCGTAAATAATTTGCTACATCATTTTCTATTTATAATGTTGTTTTTCTCTTGTTCATAGATTTTCTGGGTAGGTCATTTTATAGGTAGGTCATTAATTGACTCTATCTATCTATGTTAAATACACGATCCACAACGCTTCAATCTCTGCGTGTAGGTATAAGTTAGAACGTACCTAACCTAACAGTTTATCGCCGACGCATCTGTGGTCGGTGCTGATGCTGAACGACAATAACACAGACGCCGTTACCCACAGATCTCTATTATTTACTACCCTCATTACTATCAGAGAGCCTTCAACTGTTTATCTGCCGTCAAGATGTTCGATATTACTTTCCCTGGAGGCGAGGGCACTTCGATATTATGCCGCACCAAACGATTAATTTCGTAAATGTTATTTTATTGCTTAAAATTTACATTAGTCATATATTTTGTTAAAAAAGTGTTAATAAAATTGTACGTTTCCTCAGAATTGAAATAACTTTGTAAAGAATACCCCGAAATGTAGCACTAATAGTAGTATGGCTAGCAGTATTGTACACACACACACAAAAGGGCTGGCTGGCACATGTAGTAGTAACAGGTACCTAATAAACTCGGTTCACTTGTATGAATTTCTAATGTTTTACTAACTTATGTACGTAATACCGACTGTTCTCAAACGGTGAAGGAAAACATCGTGAGGAAACCTACATAAGCCGAAGAAGAAATTCCGATGCGTATATGAAGTCAACCAATACGCATTGGGCACGCGTAGTGGACAAATGCCCATACACCCTGAGAGTAGGCATGTGCCCTGCTGTGAGACTTATATATACTGTGATGATGATGATTTGGATGAAGTGTCGGGGTGTGGTTGCAGCAAGGTTCACTTATAGCACATTTCAGGTTTCAGGGTAGAATAAAACCGTCAACCATTAAACATTGCATAAGAAACCTATCCCTTAGTCACCATTAGTTAGTAGTTAGTCAGTATCTCGTTCGACACCCATGGACAAGGATGTGGTGGTTCATTTTAAGTCAGAACCACAAGTCTTATATCTGACAATAGAACCATAATACCTTAAATGACTTACATAAAAATCTTTATTCGTTTTTCGTTATCTATTTGTTTAGTTATCATGTAAGTGAAGAAGAATATTCGTTCTAATTGTAACAAAGACTCTTGAATCCTCAATTTTAGAAGGATTTACAGTAGAGTGGAGTATATAGTGCCCCACGGTTGTGCAGTATATAGTGGTCGGAGCATCGGGTCCGGAATAGTTTCAGTGTATAGTGGTAATATAAGACAACCAGGTCGCCGCGCCGCGCCGGCAGCCAATTAGCTGTTAGAAATAGTTTTGTTTTAGAATCCACTAGTTCACTTGTTTCTCCTGTTTAGATGATAATGATATTGTTTTGAGGTAGTCGTTGGCGACTTCCTGAAAACCACTACATATAAGAACACCTACAACTATTTAATTATAAGTGTACAGTACATATGTCAAATCAAATTCAGGGGAAAACAACGTCCATTAATCAATTATAGATGCACTAACTCAGAAAAGCGACCCAAAGAGGGTCGCAAACAAGAGAGTGCCACTTTTTCTGACCCTGCGCGACCGCCAGTAGCTAGCTTGAAGCTCACTTAGTTGAGCCTCCACTACGTCGTTCCAGCATTAGCTGGGGCGACCCACTGGACGTCGGTCAGTAGGTCGATCCAGATATGCACCCCTGATATGCCGATTCTTACCCATTCTTCTTGTGTAAGCCAATGGGGTGTGCTTTTCTCTCGTTGAAGAATTCTTATTTGAAGAAATGTGCTCTTTAAAAGTAGGTGTGTAGGTACCGGTGCTGATCCAATAAAGGCGATTGGTGTAAGTTAAAGGAGAGAGAAGGAATGAAAGAAGAATTACGTATGAAATTTATCAAGCGAAGATTAGCGATAGTAGTGGGAGACACAATTTGAGGAAAACATACCATGATCAAATAAAAGATCTTTCCTGAAAAGTAAAAGTGTGTAACGTCCTCAATCGACGGAAGTGCAGCGCCGTAGAGCATCCCTATACCACGCCTGACAGTTCATGGTATCCATTCTAGACAAATTTAGAACTCGTACTCTCCATGCATGCTTCAATTTCGAGGCATGTATTGTACCCACTGTCCATTACAAGTGGCAACGGGCTCACTCACCGTCACGTTGGGCAGAGTTTCAGTATTAGTGAAACGTGAATGTTCTGAGGTTTCAGAATATCGTTGACTACTCCCTCGGGGAATATATTCGTGAGCATATGTTTATGCGTACTCTCCATTGGTTGTCAGTTCTTTGGCATATATGCACTTCTAGCATCTGCATTCGATTTTCATGACGATCATTTCAAGACTTAACTGTGAGAAGTTGACCCAGCTTGAAGGCATGACTATTGGACAGATAGCATACAGCATCCTAATTAGGTCGTGGGTGTAGACGAGTCGCGTGACATCAGCCGCTATTATAACATTAGCGCAGACGCTCGCCGCGGACGTCTGTGCCCGCGCAGCGCCTCCCCGCGCCCGGTCCGACCGGTCCCGCCCCCCGGCCCCCGCGCCGCTCTCCCTCGCTGCGAGCTCACCTGACAGGCTCACCAATTCGCGAAAGCTTAAATTAAGGACAATTATGGATACTAATTTGCTTTCGCTGAATTCTAAGGGCATGTTTCACCAAGAGTCAGATAGCTTATGCAACAGATATATGTATAAACCAGAGTCTTATTTGCCATATATCTGTTAGGCACTGAAACCAAATAGGAAGTAGTGAAACACTCCCTAAATACGAGTATTTTAGTTTAGCTATATCGCACACGGCTTAGAACAATATGTCACTTCTTCTATCGTATCAGCACGAGCTATATCGCATGAAAATCACTCGTGCTGTCCTGTAATGGAAATATTAGCTAATTGGTCACTAACTAGGCTAGCGACTAGGTAGGTATATTTTTCTCTCCGTTTAGTGTAGCAATAGTAAGGTATATTACAAAAGTTATTGTTATAAGCGCTTCGCCGATAAAGTGCTGTTCAGTTCGGCGTGGTAATTTTTAAGACGCACATGATTGAAGTGAATAAATAAAATAAAATAAAAAACTGCATATCTTCTAGTGGAGGTCGTATAGGGTAAGAAAGGGATAAGTTTACTTTTGCAGGAGCAACGCCAAGTAGATAAAATGGAGCTATAAATAAATACTACGCTAACGGGCACATATTGTTATCATACCAAACTGAAGCGTCAAAAACAAAACCGGAATCTGAAGCTAAAGACCAGCAGAAGTCAAGACTCATGCAATTTGACCAGTTAAATGACAACTCCAAAGTAGCTAGGAAATTTCAGTAGTTAAACACACGGAACAGAACGATGGCAGTTGGCTTAGTACTCGTAAACCTGCTGAAGATTTGAAACGTGGTCAAACTTTACAGAGTGGATTGGATTGAAACATCAAAATGATCAACTTGCCCAGAGCGTAACAACGAAATCTGTTGTGCCTTCAATGCCTACTTGGGTCATTTTTGGGACATCGTTGTTAATAATGATTCGATGCGATGTTACAGGATAACAGTGTGACAGAAAGCTGGTAAAGGTATTGATGCAGTGTGATAATAATTTATCATAGCATGACATCCTGTCAAGTCTAATAATCGCACCTTTATTTGGAGCTTTGACATACAAACTTCGAAACAGCATGTGTTATATATGGGTTACCTACTATAGGTAACAGAATTAATAATTCGTGGGAGGGTCTAGCTTCCAGATTTTAACACAATGTGAAAAGTTAGCATCTGTTCGATTGAACAAATTAAAAAATAATGAATAATCTTTGCTTTAGAGTTGTTCCTCTGAGAATTAATTTTGACACTTGTAGCAACAGACAGAGTCAGTCAACTCATGGAATACCGACAGTTCGACTTGTAGGCGTTGTTGTAGATGTAGAACTTTTGAACACATCTTCCCGTAAAATTAAGGAGATCAAGATTCCCCAATAAGACCATAGTCTCCAAAGTAAACAGAGCATTCCTCACTCGACACAACCGTGTGGCCACCGCACTCGGCCCGGGCGACCAGTTTCGCGACGATCGCGAACAAAAACGGTCAGCGTGCCGGCGCGGGCGCAGCTACTCCGCCGATATTTGTCCAGCTGATGTTTGTCGTGTCGTGACGTGTCGTGACGTGACGTGACGTGAGTGTCGGAATGTAGTGTGTGGTGCGTGCGTCGGGACCATGCTGGTCGTCCGTCATGCCAAGGTATGCTATCACATCTTGTAGGACGATTGATAATTACGTACTTATAGACGTGCAGTTGTTAAGGAAGCACTTACCCAGTATGGTGCCGGTTCAATGACAAATAGATTCTATCTGAAAGGGAAAAGATAATACAATGAGATCACGAATGAACTCAAAATCTGTTAATTAGATTTTATTGATTTCTGTCTGAAAGTGAAAGTTGTTTAGTTTGATTGTCTAAAGAACCTCCTGATGTAAGCTCAATTAAGTTTACATCCTGTACATTAGCCGCTAAATCATCATCATCAACATCCACTGCAGGCCTCTTCTTACGAATAATGGTGATATGATACCCACATCGATTATCAAATCCTTTATTTTTGTTATTATATCTTATTTTAAGGTAATAAATAAATGAAACTCCTAACAATTAATTTTTTTTCTTTTTTTACTTAACCGGTAACCAATTAATTTATTCAAATAAGTAAAAACATCAATCACAAAAATATAGCGGTCAGCACAAGCTTCGTCAATAACACAGATACTGAACAATTAATTTGTACAGAATTGAAAACAGGACAACGTATTTTGATAACTATTGTTTCAACTTCAATAAGTATTTCTAACAGTAAGGTTAAGGTACCATGCACACTAATACACACTACTGTATGTAAGCGTTGTAAGCTCGTGAATGCAATTTACTGGTTTCAGATCATTGTTCGACAGTGTTGTTGACACTGTAATATTTATAAACGTTGTAGCTATAAGAAATGGCTTACCTACTTCAGTAATATTATTTAACTGATAACATAAACAAAACGGCTCTAAATTTTTTTTTTGTTCTCACAGTTTGGCATCTTGAGTCAACTAATGCTATGGAAAATTTCCAGAACTTATCGAAACGCATTACAAACTGTAGTACGTTTCTATCGAATGCTATTCATTAGAAAATATGGTTGATTTTGTATTAATTTCTCCGCATACAATGTTAGTTAAACTTTGTATCTTTTAAAGAAACAATAATTCACACTTCAGTTCAATGCAAGACTTTCAAATACAGTCAGGGCTGTGCAAAGCTTGTCATCTAGGAAACGTTCAATATATTTGTACTATAAAGTACTGCACATTAATGTTTGTAGAGAAACTCAGTGCTACACATGGGCTCGTTATAAGTGTAAGATAATTAGTATTTGAACTACTTTTGGTCGCCTATGATTTAATTTATAATAATCCTTGAAAGTTACGGGAGAGAAAGGGGCAAGTTTGTATCTACAATATTTTAGTTTGGAAACACATTAAGACGGCATTCTAATTTAGTCATATATCTTATTAGTGGATCAAATTAATATGTATTGTACTGCAAAAGATAACATGATTCAAAATGTACCAAAATAGCGTGAACAGACAACCCTGAACGATGTTTTTTTTTTTGACGGTGGTCGAAGTTCACTTCTATCGGACTTGGCATTATTGCAAACACATGCGAGGAATCGTTGGTCTTAAGGGGAGAGTTCATGTTGCGGATTCATATTATTTTATTTAGTTAATATGAGATAAATAACATTTTACACATTTAAGATTGTATAATGATAATGAGGTTTCAACATTTAAAAGCTATTGAAAGATCGAACTAATGTGTAAAATATGCTATTTATCGAGTATTTTGGAAGATTAATATTAAATTGGTGACTCAGGTTATATCTATGGTAGTAAATAATTATTTTTTTGGCTAAAGGAATCAATACTATTCAATGATGGTCGAATTCATTGTATGGGCAAGTAAATGAATTAAAATAATCGCAATAACATCTCTCATGGGCGAACTGAGTAGTCGGGTGATGGACAAACTCCCTTAAGTAACAAAAATATGTTGGGACAAGTGCATTTTACTAAAGAATTAGTTTTTGCTCCGATTTGCCACAACACATTAAATCAAGTCTCTAATGTCTTTAAAAGTGGTTGACAGTTTCTAGAGATAGTGTAAACTTTGGGATGTTTGTAGGCGTCAACCTATGTTTTGCAAGCCGATGACGGAAATCAAGGGTGAAAAATGGGATAGTCAGATTTTGGACACGAACCCGATCGGTTGAGGTTAGTGACGTGCGCGAGAACCAAATCTAGATCTATGTAAAGTACGGTGCGCGGGTTTGATTTTAGAGTCGGGCGAAACTCTAAACGCGGGCGTGATTGTGAGGGTTTGATCGGAAAATGAGTGAGGGTTTGTTGTAGTTAAACTAGGATTGTTTAGCTGCTAGGTTGCCCTAGCCCGAGGTCTTGTTCTGCACATGATGTTGGAGGTCGCGGAGAGTTTTGCTGGTGCGTGTAAATATAATATATATCTAAAGGTCAATCCCCATCCAGAATAAATATCGATTTGTAACTACGACTAGAAAAGATTACTTTACGCAATAATAGAACCGACTCTCTACCTTTTCACTCGTTCATTTTTTTCTTAGTCGAATGTCGACAAAACGATATTTCTTTTACCCGACCGTTTAAAATGGTAGGGGCCTTTTAGGGCAATATACTATTATTTTCTTTATGTATATTACTAATATAACAAAGTGTAAATAGTGTGAAATAAAGTGTTGTTGGCCACGAAGAAAGAAGACTTCGAGTTACAAGACATCGTATCCTGCGTGGACAAATAGCTAAGTTTGCATGTTTTGGTTTACTTTACTGTGAATGTCTTATTCTGTTCATTTGAAATGTATGTTTTCCGATTTTAGCGTGTTCGATTTACTTACAAGTTCTTACGTATTTTATTAATCGATTCCTCTTTGCGATAGAAGTTCTATAGACGTCAAATTTAAATTCACACAACGTATAAAGGGTCACTAAATATAAATCTAGACGATCACAACTACAGGCCACTAACTTGTTCGATAAATAATTAGAGGGGTTAAATATATAGAGTAGGTCGTGACGGTAGGAAGTTACAACGTACTACTGAAACTTCTTGGAAAATATCACCCCAGATATTCGCTAAAATATGTATTAATCGCATGTATGTAGTGTAGACTAGACTATGTGTTTAGTGTTACAAAAAAAGTAAAAAAAATGTGGGCTGACAGTTTTTACCCGACTGCGCGACGCAAAGGAAGGGTAATGTGTATATCTGCCTATGTATGTAGCAACCATGTCTAACCAAAAAGTGTAAATTAAAAACGTAGTTAAATTAAAAAAAAATTTAATACCAAACTGAAAAGGACAAGTCCAGGAGTGTGATTTTGGAAACTCATTCGTTGAACTCAGCAGTTGAAATTGTCAATATTACTATGGAGATATGCATCTTCCTAAAATCTCACTCCTGAAGTATGATTTTTGGAAGTCAAATCATCAGTAGAAAGATACATATCTCCATAGTAATATTGACATTTTAAACTGCTGAGTTCAAAGAATGAGTTTAAAAAATCGCACTCCAGCTCCTAGTCTAGAATTCTGTTCAGTCATATTGAAGGGGACCCATAAAAATTCTAGACCGGATCAAATTTTCCCAATAATGGGTCCCGACTGTTAAAGTCGCTTCACTTGTTTTTTTTTTCTTTTAAATTTTTATTTAAAGTAAAATTTTGTTGCAGTCGGGTTTTTTTATGTTTTAAATTTACTTTTCTAAGAGAATGATCAGACCATCAAACTGAACAACTTTCTCTATCGGACTAACATCAAAATGTAGTTTTATATGGAACAGAAGATTTTTTTTCGTGATTTTGTGGGTACTATAGAAACCCACTACACAATACTATGTATTTTTCAAAGCTAAGTATACAAAAATATTTACCCCGTGTTGGAAGGGTGTATAATGGTAAAGCCTTAAAATTTGAATAAAAAAATTTTACCGTCAGGTTTTTCAGAACGAGATAAATGCTAAATTTTAAATTTGGGGCTGTAGCTGACGTGATTTTTCAAATATTTTGGTATATTTTTAGGCCCAAATTGGCTTTTAAATGATACACCGAATATCAAGTCTTAATTAGTCACGGCTCAAATGGTAAAATGACTGGGCTATCATACTGACTTGAAAAGAAGAAGAGAAAGTTGTTCAGTTTGATGGTCTGATCATCCTCTCAAAAAACTTTCCGCATATTAAGTTGGATCCTGTATAAGCTGAACAACATGTTACTACCTACTAACTACAGATCAACTAAAAATTGCAAAAAAAGGCAATAAGAAAAAAATTGTTCAGATAAACGTAGAGGAACACTAACTCGTTACAAAGCGCACTCATTCATCTTGTGTTGTGCTTGTGAAACGTTTTGTTACGTATTTAATTACGAGTGCACGACGCGACGCGACGCGACGCGACGCCAAGTGTGGAGTGGAGAGCAAACAACGGAGGAGCGGCTCGGCTCGGGGCGTCCGAAACAAGCGAGTATGATGTAGCCCAGTCATTTTACGGTTTGACCCGGGACTAATTAACAATAGATTTTTTTTCGAGCCTAGAAATGTACAAAAATTTAAAAAGTATCACGGCATCATTAGCCCCAAATTTAATGATTAGTATTTATCTTGTTATAAAAAACCTGACGGCAAATTTTTCTTTCAACGATACACACTTTAAACACGGAGTAATTATTTTTGTAGGAAAGCTGAATGAATAACCATTTTTTTATATTTCGATGGCTATTTTATTGCTCAAAATTCATTTATATTATTGAATCTAGTTAAAATGAGTGCATTGGTATTAATATTATTAAGTTAAAAGCCTTCTGGGAGATACTATTTGGATTTCTATGTTGCGTAGCGTTTTTTTTCTTAAGTTTTCATATTCTTTTTGTCACTTAATGGTGCCGGTTACAGTTTAAAAGTCCCATTCATAATTACTCCCCACTCCTTCTAACAAAACTCCATAAAATGACTGGGCTAATATGTGTATTGTATCAACTAGGTCCAGGCACGCGCTCGCAACCAATCCAGTCACGTCACATTAAAACTAGTTTCTTGTTGAGAACCCCCTTCATTTTAAACTATTTGTCATTTTTATTATTTGTTAACAAATTCGCCGTAATAACGCATATTCTGTGAAAATTGAAACTGTCTAGCTATTACGGTTTAAAAGTTACAGCCCTAAATAGGTAGGACGGACGGACGGACAACGTAGGCTTAGTAATAGGGTCCCTAAAACGGAACCCTAAAAAACGTTGATCTTACTTGTAAGCTGTATCTATATTTTGGAAATATTTATAAGCGACGCAATTTTTTAATACTTAGCTAATAAAAAAAATCGGTACGTCAGCGAATGGACATGATATGACGTCACATGGGGTCGGTAACAAGAGTCGTGAACTCGCGACCAAACAAAGCGTCCCGCGACCTTCTGTGTTCAGAGGTAGAGCTGGTTCCCCGCGAAGTCTTCGATATCAAGCGACATTCGCACTTATGAGATAAAACTCTAAGAGTTCTGTCGGAGGACTAGATGGAACGTAGCCAGGCACCCCGGGCAATAAACTGCAACCAAATGTCGCGTGCCACATCCTTTACGTATTCGTTCGAGTGGAAACCGAACATTACAATAACTTTCTCTTGAGGGAAAAAATACGAGAATATTAAGGTACTTACTTATTATTGTGGAGTGGAACAGCTTGGCTTACACTCGTTAGTGTCTGCAGTGTCGGTGTCGGTGTCTGGATGTTAATGCAACTAGAATATTGCGGAATACATTTCATTTCAATGCAGCTATTTGTTAAGGTGCTAACTGCAGTCACCTTATTCAGAAGTGGTAAAACAGGCTCTAATTCTTCGAGAATATGAGTTTCGAACCCATGAGTTAGAAACTCATGTTTTCGATGATCAACCGCTTGAAAAGTTATAGTTTGGTGTTATTGTGTCTGTGTGGTTTTACACCCAAAGGGTTCAGGCCGCTCGTAGGACATTGTTGACGAAACATCTGATTGTAGCAGTTCCTCATACAGATTCAGGAGGGTAAGGACGAGAGTGATCGACATTTAGCGCACACTAAAATATCCTGCGTAGGTACCTATTTTTAGTTAACTGCCCCAGAGAAAAGGGGTATTTTTGTAAAAGCAGTCGCTGTAGTTAACATTAGCTAAGAGAAACCATCACACTAATTAATTCTCTAGAAAATTAGACACACAAGCATAGATGAAAATTCGGTCTGGCGTTAGTTTTAAAGCTGTTAGCACCTTAACACTACGCTACGATCATCAGTCATCACTATAATGCAAATGTAATGTAATTCGGCGCGGGCGAAACGACCCAATAAATAATTAATTTTAATTAATATTCGGAGTAATCCGGATATAGTATCCGGCGCGAATAATTCGTACAAAAGGTCAGGTTATACTAAAAGTTTCGCTCCCTGTCAATCCCGATGGTAAAGTTCGTCGGACACGGGGCGAGTTTCAAAGAATCCCTCGGGGACCGTTTGGTCGTATAAATGATACAGTGCGACCTCTTCGATGGTATTAAAAAACTTGGTGATATCTACTTGCTGTTTGATACCGCTTGCTGGGTTCTGGTAGTTGTAGGTAGTATCTATACAAAAGGATATTCCTACCTTACCTATGTACAGTACGGACACTCCCTGCCCCACGACAATTTCGATCTCAACCCCTCTTCGGCGGTACGGGAAGTAGAAAACAGTGCAAGCAGTGGTCTTCTTTTCTCACCCATTCAGTTCATACAGAGTTGTTCAGTTTGACGGTCTGATCACCCTCTTAAAAAACCGTCAGCATATTAAGAGGACCTTCTTAATATACAGACGGTTTTTTTAAAGGAAACTGGGCAACTCCTGTATAGGATCAAGATCGAAATCGCGAATAAAATATCCGTTCCATATTAAACTGCAATCCTTCTCGACCGAAATGTGCAGTTTTGTTCGCGGTTTCGATGTTGGTTCCGTAGAGAAAGTTCTTCAGTTAGATGGTCTGATCATCTTCGTAAAGTTACACCCTCTAAGTATACACTTTGAAGCTGGAACATAGTGCTTTAGACCATCCAACTGAACAACTATAGGGCCAAATTTGAAATCGCGAAAAAATATCCGCTGTTTCATATTTGTTGTCAAGAAGCTATTGACATTTTCTATGGACCACCTGGTTCTTTTTCTCGATTTCTATATTGGCTCCATAGCGAAAGTTGTTCATTTTGATGGCTTCAAAACGATCTAGATTCCAATATGTATGTGTTAGCCTCTTGTCAGTGCGACCTCGTTTTATTGGAGTGTCCAGGGTCTGGATCCGGTTTGAAATATCCATAGGTGTTGTACCTATAGAATAAAGGGAGGGATATGGTTTCTTCTGCTATGCCCATGAGAGCGAAATCATCATCATCTTCAGCCTATACAAGAAGGTGAAATTGATATCATTAGCATCCTATTAAACTAAGAGTAAGAGAGTAAGAGCAAACCTATCGAATCAAAAATAAAATCAGCTGTTTCATACATTTGAGTCAAGTAGGCATTGCAGTTTAGTATGGAACAGCGGTTTTTTTTGCTCCGATCGTTTTGCTCCCATAGTAAAAGTTGTTCAGTTTGATGGGTAGACTCTTAATTTAAAAGGATGCTAATGATATCAACTTGCCTCCCACGGTAGGTTACAGGCAAAGTATTGTAAGGATAAAGAGTATGGTAGCACAGGTCTATCTCCAAGGAAGGTGTATGGGCGTTTAATGTGGTTAGAGATAATGGTGTCGTAGTTGGCACGACTCACAGAATCCCAATTCGGACTCGACCGCGAAGGCCGAGCCTCGCGCCGTGCCGGACCGGTTCGACTCCCAGCCCTTATACGTCTTGTTTATAACCGTTAACTTTGTTTATTTGCACCATTTTGGACGCTTACAAAAGCGTTTTATTATGCGAGGTTAATTACGAATCGGGGTCGATGACATTGCTAAAATCTTTGGAATAATCTTGTGGCGTCGCTGAGGCGATCACGGAATATTTAAATAATGGGAGAAGAGTCCCGCGCCGGTATTGGACAGCAAACGGTCATACGTTTGTCAGAAATCGCCATAGTCACGCCTATTAAAGTTCAATGTTTTTCGGGGTGTTCAGAAACATTGCTGCAACCACAGAATAAATACTAGTACTACCCGTAGAGAAGAACCCCTTCGAAAAAAGATCTAAATAAATAGCGACTCTCTCTGCACGGCAATAAGGTACAAATATATTCGCACCCGTCCTACAATTCGCGAATAACCTGCCAATAGTCACAAACAGCGCGCTTGCAAACAAAAATGAACCGAGTCATTAGACATGAAAGCTTCCTTTACATAGTCTCTCTCTTTCATTCACAAACGTGCTGGCAGCGTAACATCGCTAGGGTTTTCAAGTCTCGCATGGACTACTCACAAAATGGCGGCAAGTGTAATGAGATTTGACCAAGAATTTTACACGGTATACCTAACCTATTGCCATTCCACGGTGGGGCAGTGGGGTTCCCTCGATGGGGATCGACAGGCCTGCTGCAACTACCATTATTATCTTTAAGGGTATATTACTGTTGGCGCGCTCCATACAAACGAAGTCTGGTGATCTTTTCAATACTAACCGATTAAACTCAATGAAATTTTGCAGAAAAAATCTAGAAACAAATCTCTATGCTTGTATCGTGTCAGATTTTCCTTAAAGTGTACAGTTTTAAAGTTACAGTGCCTCAAAGATTTCCATACAAATCTTAAATTAACCTAGCATTGAAACTGTATATTTTATTGAAAATCGGACACGATACAAGCATAGAGATTTGTTCCTAGATTGTTTCTGCAAAATGTCATTGAGTTTAATTGGTTAGTATTGAAAATATCACCAGACTTCGTTTGTATGCAGCGCGCATTTACGCATCCGGAATAAACTTCTCTTAAAGCTTGTAGTTGTAGCTAGGGTCGCCTTTAGCATGTTGAACACCTGCCAAGTGGTGATTGGCCTTTCGCCTACAAAAACACAGCATAAAAATTTTATAAAAATCCCATAATAAGTGGTAGTTTACTCAGCAGTGATGACAAATCGCTGCGCTGTGGCAAATGTAACAGCATTGGACGCTCGACCACTTGGGAAGACGGCCAAGAACATTGCCTTCATTTAAAAACTAAATGAAAGCTCTCCCGTTTTAGAGTTATTGTTGACGTTAGTGGGAGTTATGTTAAGTCAGCTAGGAAATTCATAATATTTTACGAATTTTTATCTAAGTTTGTACCTAATTCTACCTTTAGAAAAATCATCAACCAAATCAACAAAAAAATCAAGTGAAGCTAAATTTTAGTTATTATCACTCCTAGGTAATTTTGTTAACACTTCCCAAATTTTCAGGGGCAGTTCAGGCCATAAAACTGAAAACCTTTTACTATGGAAGCAAAAATAATAACAAACAAAAAAAATGCTGTTCCATACTAAACTTAAACTACTACTCCTACTACGCCGCCAACGTATGCCTACAAAACTCAAATGTATGAAACTTTTTTACTATTTCAGCTTTTCAAAAAACTAATTTCAACTTTTCATACAAACGTTACTATTTTCGATTTGCTCCCATAGTAAAAGTTGCTTATTTTGATGGTTTGAACCACCCCTAAAAATTTGGAATGTGCTTGGAAAAAATCATTGTCCCTGTAAATTTGATAGAAAGAATCTCTCGATCCAGCGTCATCACATCACCCAGTGACGCGTATACGTTACGACATTCCTGTTTTTGGGTGACAGTTATCTGTCTTCATACCAAATTCGATTCAATAGGTACAAAAAAGAGCGAATTATTCAGATGGGACATACCGACAGAATGGACGAAAGTATAAGGGTTCCTTGTTTGACTACGGAAACCTAAAAAGACCGGCACAATCTTGACATAATATCGCATACTTTTCTTTGGAGCGATCATTCCATACACCCGTTGAGTGTTTTAGGAAAAGAAAAGTAAAACGCTCATTGAGAGTTATGTACCTACGTATCGTATCGATATCGATAGCAAAACAATGTATAGTTGAGCAGCACTAATCTGTGTCAACAGTCAGTCGCGCTGTGATACAGTGTCGCTGATGAATATGGAAGCATCTCCAGCCGGGGCCGGCACAATGAGATGAGATCCTTGTCTCTTTATTCATTCCTTTCATTCCCCGCTCGATGCCCTGTCCATTCATTACCTTTATTATCTTTGTAGTAACGAATGAGTTTACTTACTATAATAACATCGTGTCGATGTATCGAATGAAACTATTTTTGTTTTGCTTCATAGAAACTGCGGACCGATTCTCAAATGAACAGTGTAAACAGATTCTCAAGCGAATAGATTCTCGACTGTGGTCTTAACTGAACAGAATCTCAAAAGAACAGATTCTCAAGTGGCCATATTCCCAATTGACTGAGTAATTTTATAAAAGCGCTTCGTTGGCAAAATAAACAAATGTTGAAAACTAATATGAGAGCTAGCTAGCTACTCTCTGACACTGTCCAATCACAAAATTTAAACACAAACACTTTAATCAAAATCGATCTAGAAGTTTTTGCGTGATGCTCGAACAACACAAAAAATAAACATTCAAATAGACGGACTGATAGAAAAAAAATATGTTTTTTTTCATTTGGTGTTAGGGACGCCCAAATACCATAATCGTAATTTTTTTTGTAAATATCTTAAATATAAAGACACATTACAGTTTTATAATAGTGTAGATGTACGTAATACGAAACTTGACAATTGACTCGGATGCGAGAATCGATAACTACTCGTATATGGTATATCTCATTCATAAATGGGATACGATGTGAAATAAGTACTGAATTGCCTCTATACGGTAGTCACAGGGCGGGGTGGGGTGTACTCACTTGCTTTCATTTCATAGCTTCACCATAGGGTCTATTACCTGCCTGCTGTGCCGATGGTCGCGGGTTCGAATCCCGTAAGAGACAAATATTTGTATGATGAATATGAATATTTGTACCCGAGTCATGGATGTTTGTATCTATATATATGTATTCTATATCGTTGTCTAGTCATCATAATACAAGTAAAGACTAGATTCTGGTACTTTAAATGTGACTAGATAATTTGTGTGACAATATCCAAGATATTTATTTTATTAATATTTTACTTCTCAACAGATCTTCATTGTTTCCAACGGAAGTTATTTACTTTTGTCATTTTAAATGTCAAAATAATTGCATAGCCGGGTCAATCAAAATAATTACTATATTTTTATTTTATATCTAATATAAGTTATCAGAAATCATCAGTATCAGAAATTATCAGAAAATTACGACAACCGGCTGTTTAGAAGAAGTGAGAATTATTTTTGATTTGACATACATTTATCTAAAGGGTCCTCTTTAATATGCTGACACTTTTTTAAAGGGATGATTAGACCATCAAACTGAACGACTTTCTCTATGGCACTTACATCGAAATCGGCAATAAAATCTGCTGATCCACACAAAACTGCTAAATGTATAAGACAGCTGATATTTTTTTCGCGATTTCGATGTTGGTCCCATACAAAAAAGTTGTTCAGTTTGACGGTCTGATTATCCCCTTAAAAAAGTGCCAGCATCTTAAGAAAGACCAATAATTTTAATGTGTTGTGTAGGTAAGTATACCAAAACACAATATCTCAGCGACGTAGAAGAAACCCCACACACAACCAGAATTTAAAATACATTTTATTTTACTTTGTTGCCAACTCCAATTACGGTATGTAGTACTTACAAATAAGAAACATACCCGAGCCGCGGGTTTATCTTTTAAACACATAAAATTACTTCAACTCTCAAATAGGTCTCTATCGTCGCCTATAACGTATAAAAGTACCCAGAGAATGTACAAATGAAAGTTTTCTGAATACGGCGCGGTTTTCTCGTAAAACAAAACAGCAGAGGGCGGGGTGAGGGGAGGGGGCTGATGGGTACAGGAGAAGGGGTATATTATGTACAACCAAAGAGATTATACCTAATAGAGTGAGCCATACCAATTGTAAAGTGTCCACTTTTTTTGACGTTTAGGTTTGAGTGTGTGGTGTCAAGTAGTATGGACAAAAGGCACCCAGTGATATATGGCCTTATGTTTACGGTCACTTTTCACACACACTAGCTCAAAAAAAGTGGACAGCCGCATAAACAAATATCTATAGTTCCATCTCCTTCTACTATTAAAGGTACGTCATAAGACAAAAAACTACAATCGTAAATTTATGCGGACTCTATGGAGATCCTTCCTCTGAGTGTACAACACTCACTCAGTTTTACTTCGTCGTTCATTTCGACGAAGTGCCCTTTGATTTGACGCGTTTTTTCAACCCAACGGTTTTTGCAAGACATCGGCTGGTTGTTTTTTTGTATAAATTATTGTTTCGAGATTTTTTTCCATGTCAATAAGTAAAGGGAGAAGTTACTTAATTGACTAAATGCCATTAACAATTATCTAAGTTGGAATATTCACAGTTGAAAGGTGTTGAAATAATTTCTGGAACATTATTATTTTTTGTAGTTGGATTTTCTTTTGCATTCGTTTCAGTCGTCGACATAATTAAGTACATACATCAATTACGTTAAGTAACTACATCAATCAATCGATATAATTAAGTATACGTAGTTGTATCAATCAATTATGTGAACAATGCCAATTCTATTACTATAATCAATATTCGGTAGGTATATTAGCTTAGGTTAATTTGTGACAGCCACAATAAATATATGTCTAGATCTCAACCCTTAATACTTCTCTCTATTATAATTTATTATACAAGGTGTAAGGAAAAGTATCATTAACCTTTAAACCATATACTCTACCCATCAACTTACTATCCTTCTTCTTACTAAGGACGTTCTTTACATACATTGTTCGTGCACTTTATCTGTGGCACTCACAACCTTTGACGTCTGTCAAAATATAATATTTATTCTAACCTAAAATGTTACTATAAGTCACTATTGTTGTAAACCAAAGGAAGAAATTAAACAACGATTTTTGGATATCAACTAATCTATTTATTTCCACATCGCAAGAATCATTAACATTTGTTGGCGACCGTCAAATAACTGCACGGAGGTGTAGTTCTCGAAATTGCGATCTTCGGAAACGAAGCCGGTACCGGCAAGGCGGCGGCATTTTAAAAGAGTCCTTAGTTGCAATGACTGACACAGAGAGCATGGAGTTGAAGGAACTTAGGATTAAAAGGGGTTCAATAAAAGGTAGATTAACAACATTTAAAAACTATATTGCAAAATTTGATGAGCAAAGTAGGTTATCCGGAACTCAATTAAAAGAACTTAAGACAAGGTTGAAAAGAATAGAGGTAATGTTTGATGACTATAACTTAATTCAAACATGTATTGAAGTGAAAGAATGCAAATTGGACAGTGTATCTGATCTTAATAATGAAGAAAGAAGGGAAACGGAGGATATATTGTTCATGGTTATATCGCAAGCACAGGAAATAATTGAACGAAATGAGAAAAGCAATTGTGATGATTCTTCTTCCTCTATATCTGGGAACAATATGATACCTACCAATGTCAAGTTACCAACCATAAAGTTGCCAAATTTTGATGGTGATTCGAACAAATGGCTAGAATTCCGGGATATTTATACATCTTTAATCCACAACAACGAGGCACTGACAAATATTATTAAGTATCAGTATTTAAAGGGTTCCTTAACTGGCACTGCTGCTTCTGTAATTGAATCTTTAGAGCTTTCTAATAGTAACTATGATGTCGCATGGAAACTTATTTGTGAACGTTTTAATAATGAACGCCAGCTAGTGTATACGCATCTTAAGAATTTATTTAACATACCAAATATGAACAAGGAGTGTGAACAGTCATTAAGATTTCTTATCGATCACATTTCTAAGAATCTCCGAGCATTAAATAGTCTAGACGAAAAGACAGATAACTGGGATACGTTGATTATTTTTATGTTCGCTGCAAAATTGGACAGTGTTACATGTGCTAAATGGGAGGAACATAAAAATAATTTTCCTAAGCAACCAAGGTTAGAAGATTTCTACGATTTTTTGCGAAAAAGGGCGGATGTTATTGAGATGGTGGCTGCGGGCAGCAGTGACAAAGGGAGTAGACAACAGCAATACAATTTTAAACGTTTAGATAAACAACAAAGTGCCTTTGTCGCTGCTACCTATGAAAACAAAAATAATTTTGAAAGGGTATGTTCAATTTGCAATGGTGAACACTTGATTTATTATTGTGAGCAATTTAATAAGGTGAGCCCCGAAGACAGATTCAAGCTAATTATAGAAAAGAAGTGCTGTGTTAATTGTTTGCGAAGCGGACACTTTGCTCAACAATGTAGATCAGGTCCATGTAAGATTTGTGGCAAAAAACATAATTCACTGTTACATTTTGATAAGCCCGTTGAGCCCCCTGTAAAAAGGGTATCATTGTCAACATGCATTTCAAATCAAGTACTGTTATCAACTGCTCTTGTTAATGTAACATGTAGTAATTCTGAGCAAGTATTTGAAGCACGCTGTTTACTGGATTGTGGTAGTCAATCTTCTTTTGTAAGCCAGGATTTGAAGGATAAAATGACATTAAAATGTGAACCCGTAGAATCAGTTTGTGTCACAGGTGTGAATAAAATGTCTTTCGAAGCATTACAACGTTGTACGGTGAAAATACAATCACGCACCACTTCATGCAATATCCCAGTAAATGCATTTGTTATCGAACAAATTACCAGTACATTGCCTAGCTATGAAGTAGACGTTTCGAATTTTAATTTGCCGAATAATGTCACCCTCGCAGATCCAGGTTACTACCGCCCAGCCAAAATAGATTTGTTGTTGGGAGCGGATGTATTTTGGAACATTATTTCCACTGAACAAATTAAACTAGGACATAACAAACCTATATTACAAAATTCTATGTTTGGCTGGCTAGTCGCAGGACCCGTCATGTGTTGTAAGAACAGTCATCCGGAAAACAAAATTGTATGTAATTTCAGTCATGAGATTAACACTCAACTAAACAAGTTTTGGGAATTGGAGGAAGTTCCAAGTAACCCAGTGATGTCGCAAGAGGAGGAAGCATGTGAACAGCACTTCGTGCAGCACACCCGCCGACTTGCAGATGGAAGGTTCTGTGTTAAGTTACCTTTGAAAATTGAGCCAGAAAATTTAGGCGATTCATATAACATATCACGCAAAAGATTTGATTCACTAGAAAGACGTTTTCAAAGGCAGCCGAACATAAAGAAACAATACGTCGAGTTTATTGAAGAATACGAGGCCTTAGGTCATGCATCATTCATTGAAAGGCCAGATCAAGCTAAAACGGTATTTTTACCTCACCATCCTGTTTTAAAACAACAGAGTGAGTCGACCAAGTGTCGAGTAGTATTTGACGCGTCTGCAAAAACTTCTACTGGTGTTTCGCTGAATGAAATCATGATGGTGGGACCAACTGTACAAGATGACATCTTCTCCATACTCACGCGTTTTAGACAGCATGAATTCATATTTACGGGAGATCTGGAGAAGATGTTCCGCCAAATATTCGTTGATTCAAGTCAAAGGCATTTACAAACAATTTTATGGCGTGCTGAGGAAAAAGAGCCGATAAAATATATGCAATTAAATACGGTAACATATGGTACTTCAGCGGCTCCTTTTCTCAGCACGAGGTGTCTGGTGCAATTAGCACTCGAGTGTGAAGACGCCTTAATCAAACAGGTTATATTACACGATTTTTACATTGACGATATAATTTCAGGATATTCCGATGAAACAACTCTGAAAGAAATATATAAAGGTGTAAGTGAACAGTTGAAAACCGCAGGATTTAATTTGCGAAAGGTAAAGAGTAACTCTCAAGGACTATTACGTGACATTTCTAGTGAAACTGATAAATCAACAAATCAAGAAATTCTGCAGTTTTCAGCTGCAACAAACACGTTAGGAATTGAATGGGATCCAAATTCTGATTCGGTACTCATGTCCGTTTCAAAGTCAAAGATGTTTGAGAAATGTGAAACGTTTACTAAACGCATGGTTTTATCCGTCACTTCCAGTATTTTTGATCCATTGGGTTTACTAAGTGTGTGTATAATAACATGTAAAATGATATTGCAGCTTTTGTGGCAACAGAAGACAGGGTGGGATGAAGACATTCCCCAATTCATCAATGAAATGTGGCTTAAGTTTATCCACAATTTGAAGCATTTGGAAAATTTAAAGATTCCGCGTCATGCGGTATGTTCAAACCCGGTCACAATTGAATTGCATACGTTCTCAGATGCGTCTCTAAAGGCTTATGCTGCTTGTGTTTATATTCGTTCGATTGATGAGTTGGAAAATGTCACCGTGCGTCTTTTATGTGCAAAGTCAAAGGTCGCTCCAATAAAGACCACTACAATACCTAGGCTCGAGTTGTGTGGAGCTGTATTAGCTTCTCGACTATGTTCCAAAGTTTCCAATGCGTTACGATGTAGAATTGATGTGAAGCATTTTTGGTGCGACTCCAAGGTCGTCTTGGGTTGGTTAAATACGCCTCCGAACAAGCTAAGCACGTTTGTGTCTCGGTTCACTAATGTTTGTCCAAAAACTTTTTGGCAAATTATTACTTAACAAGCAACGTTTCATGTAATATTCATTTTACAAACACCTTGTTCCGCAAATTGATCATTTTACAAATAATCGCTTAACAAAAATATTTTTTGCAAAAGCTTGTCTTTACAAATGTACCTAATGTATTTTTTTCTTTTATGTATTTTTCATGTAATATTGTTACTATTTTACAAAATCACGTTTTAACAAAATAGATAGCTTATAGAATATGGAACAGAAAATAACATTGATTTCAAACCAAAAGTCTGCATATTAGACTTTGAAAAAGCAGCTATCTTAAGCTTGCGATTAAATTTTGAAAACACAGTCCTGCACGGTTGCAATTTCCATTTGGGCCAAATAATTTACAGGTAAGTAAGTACTAAAGTTTTTTTTTTTCTAAAAACAAAAATGGTTTCTGGCATCATTGTTGTCGCAAGTCAAACCTAACCTAACCTACTCATTTTACTGTGGATAGCCTAGTGAAGTCGGCTAAACTAGTTTAACACGAGCGATTCGGTTCTGGCACTCGCCGGCCGCTGCCGCGGCACGCTCGCTCCGCTCGCTCGGCTCGTGCGGCGTGGTCGCAAGTCAAACCTAACCTAACCGACTCATTTTACTTTGGATAGCCTAGTGGAGTCGGCTAAACTAGTTTAACACGAGCGATTCGGTTCTGGCACTCGCCGGCCGCTGCCGCGGCACTCTCGCTCCGCTCGCTCGGCTCGTGCGGCGTGGTCGCAAGTCAAACCTAACCTAACCGACTCATTTTACTTTGGATAGCCTAGTGAAGTCGGCTAAACTAGTTTAACACGAGCGATTCGGTTCTGGCACTCGCCGGCCGCTGCCGCGGCACGCTCGCTCCGCTCGCTCGGCTCGTGCGGCGTGGTCGCAAGTCAAACCTAACCTAACCGACTCATTTTACTTTGGATAGCCTAGTGGAGTCGGCTAAACTAGTTTAACACGAGCGATTCGGTCCTGGTCGCAAGTCAAACCTAACCTAACAGAATTAATATATTTTACTTTGGATTCGAAAACTATTAAGATCGTTAGCAATCCCTTTGAAATTAAAATAGGCTGTTGTAAATTTTTACTTTTGTTGATTTATTAAAATTACGAATGATAATGATGTTTTTTTTTTAAATTATTTTGGTTGACATTAGTAAAATGTGTGCCTAATAATAATGCAACATGTCAAATAATGCAATACACCAAGTGTTGTTTGTTTAAATAACATGAATGATAAATGAATCGTTTGTCAAATGATATGTCGCAAAATGAAAATAAGTCAGGTGATTAGTTTAATACTTGAATAATTTGTAAAATCAGTAATTGTGTAAAGATGAAATAACGATTCATTTTTTTGCCAGTAGTTGGTTGTCAAGTAAAAATTTGCAAATTGACTGTCGGTGAAATGACAGGACACCTTGTGTCTCACCGTGTTGTTGAGATTGTTGATTTAAGTGCCTAAGTTAAAGCTAATTAGTTACTACCTAAACAATTTTATTGGTTCAAGAATTCATTCAAACTAGCTATACAAGTCCATTTTGCTAAAAAGGGGTGTGCGGAACGCTTGTACAAGCTAGCACATACCTATAATTCATACAAGGAAACTAAAAGCTATCCTATCTTTGCATTGCGAACTAACTAAACAATATTGAACATCAATTTGAACCTAGATTCTTATTGCACCGGCCGTACATTCCAGGCCCAGTTACCTGCCTACAGTACCTCTGCGAGTACCGCTTACTGCGGTAGCGTTGCTCGGGGCTACCACTATCTGCCTTTGTCTGCGCCACCTTCAAAACTTATTCACTGGTTTGCTTCGATATAAAGGTATTTACACATTGTTATTTTACTCACATTTTGCGGTTTTTGAGGTAAAGAGTCCTTAGTTGCAATGACTGACACAGAGAGCATGGAGTTGAAGGAACTTAGGATTAAAAGGGGTTCAATAAAAGGTAGATTAACAACATTTAATCCTAAGTTCCTTCAACTCCATGCTCTCTGTGTCAGTCATTGCAACTAAGGACTCTTTACCTCAAAAACCCCAAAATGAGGTGAGTACACAGGAGAAAACCGAAAGTTTATGCCCTCATTTGCAATGTCTGACACAGAGTTAGAAGCCTTGACAATCCTAGCAATTTCCCTACTAGCACCAACAAAATTGGTGCCATTGTCACAGAATATTTCTCGAGGTTTACCTCGGCGAGACATGAAACGGCGCAAAGCCAATATAAAAGCCTCCGTGGTTAAATCACTCACCAATTCTAGGTGCACCGCTTTCACCTTAAAACAAATAAAGACACAGAGATAGCATTTAACTAGCTTTGCCCCGCGACCCTTCCTATTTAGTATGTGAAATGGACCGGCATAATCAGTACCTGTAACTTCAAATGGAAAGCCCGGTGTTAGTCTTTGCGGTGGTAGTCTTCCCATTATTTGTTTTGCTGTTTCTGCCTTCATTCGTCTGCACATCACACATTGGTTACACACCTTTTTTGCTAATATTCTGCCATTTACCGCCCAATAGTGTTCTCTGACGATTGAAAGCAGTAGCTGCGGCCCTGCATGCAATAACTTCGTATGATAGTACTCAAAAATAAGCTTAGAATAATGATGCTTTCCATCAATAAGCATGGGGTGTTTTTTGTCATAACTATACTCGGAATTGTCTATCCTTCCTCCTACACGAATTAAACCATTTTCGTCAGTTATTGGAGTCAATTTATGTATAAATGGCACTGATTTAAAATCGAGTTTGCACTTTGAAAAACATTCTTGTTGTGCAATAAAGGTCAACATTTGTTCCGCCCGCTCCAGCTCAGCCACGTTAAGAGCTCCGGTAGACCTATTATTCTTATTATTGATTTTACAATTACTTATGAATCTACACACGTACGCAAATATGCGACGTAGTTTTGCGAAACTTGAATATCTTTCAAATTCAATGAGATTTGTTTTTGGTACATCGACATGTATAGCATGTGCACGTATTTCAGGCAAGTTCGCCTGCATGTCACCGCTCTGTTGAGTTGGCCATTGCTCTACAGCGTATTTTAAGAAAGTAGGTCCTTCCCACCACAACGACAAAGATGGAACTTCATCAGGATACACACCACGCGATGCGAGGTCTGCGGGATTCAACGAAGAAGGTACGTACTTCCATTCTCTATCGGCACTTAAATCAACATACATTTTAGATAAAAATATCTGTAATTGCACTCGGGCAAAAAACGTGATTTAGATGTTTATACAGGATTTTAGGATAAACAGTTGCATTACTTTAAGGGGTGATTGTACCTATGATACTGAACATTCCCCCCTTAGAAATATAGAGGAAATTCGCAAAAAAAGTTTTGGCTTTTCAAACAAAGGCTCTATCAACTATTGAGGCATTTACTATGGAGAGCTCACATTTTTTTTGCAAGTTCCTACAGGTTTTTTAGGGAAAGTTGTTCAGTATCATGGGTACAATCATCCCTTACAGTAATGCAACTGCTCACCCTAACACCCTGTATATCCATTCTTATTCTTATGTTTATACAATATAGGATATGCCAACGTCGACGTACCATGATATTGTTAAAATCAAGTACCAACATGTACCAACGTAGTGTAACAGAAACATTGTCGATGTGAACACAGTCGGTGCTTCCTGAGCTAACGAGGAGCTCGTCAGCCCGCGGCTGTAGCGGCGCGGTGCAGCGGTGCAGCGGTGCAGCGGTGCAGTGTGCAATACGTCGGGGACCAGACTCGCAAATCACCAACTTTATTATATTGTACATTTTACAATTCTTAGTACTTCCCGCTCGCGGCGCTCGTTGGCGTAGTGGAGCTTCGGTATTGGAAACGATCAACGAAGTTAAGCAGTGCTAGGTCCAGGTCAAATCTTTGGATAAGTGATCGTTTCAGGGGTATTTCATCACGAGAGTCTCATGCTTCGAAAGGCACGTTAAGCAGTTGGTTCCGTCAAATGGCGGTGTCAACTATTCGTTAAGCCAGGATAGATGCCTTTTAAAGCGGTTAGAAAATTCTTCGACAGCATTTTTCGTGCCTTCAGAATATTATAATTGTCCGAAAGGACAAGGTCGACAGTATATGTATTTAGATACGAAAATAATTATAATGTATTATTTCGTCCAATACATACTCCAGGCCACGTTTCGTTCTATACAGACTGAAATTGCGATTTAGTGTCACAAATATTAATATGCTATCTGTTTCGCTCTTACATACACATATAATATTATCCTCTTACTCTTCCGCATATTCGATACATATTAAAACCATAATAATCTGCCTAACCGGGCAGCTGACAGGAATTTTAAAATAAAACTTGAAGCAGCCTCGCTCAGCTCGTCGCAAGTAATATAATACAGTGTTAACATAAAGGAGCCCACGGCAAGTTATCGGAACATTGAAACAATTAATACACTCGAGTGGCGAAGTTGAACTCTTGACGCGGAGTGTGTCGAGTGGGGCTGGCAGAGAGTAGACGTCTGCGGCAGACGCAGGGGCATACTTACTGGCGAAATTTCTCTTTGCTACTTCAAAGTTCTTCTGACTGGATTGCATTCTTTGTTTTTCCTGAATTTTTCAGCAACGTCCATAAGCTCCGTCTACGTGTATGCATAATTCAGGAGGAAATAAGATTGATCTGAGGAGCAACGTGGAAGTTAAGCATTATACTGTTCAATCTCATCATCATCATCATCTCAGCCGATGGACGGCCACTGCTGGACATCGGCCTACCCCAAGGATCGCCATAACGGCCGGTCCTGCGGCTGCACTCATCCAACAGGAAATTAAATTAAATTTTTAATCAATCAGATAATTTTTTAAATGTTATGCTCTACCGCCTCAGATGCGGCCAGGAACTCTACAACAAAACAAAAGAGTATACAAAGTAAAACTGAAAAACAAAACACTGAATTACATACATAGTTTGTCAAGAGCAAAGCATTTGGGACAATAATAATTATAATCATTATTCGCTGACTCACGGCTTACAGTCTAGAAGAAGGACTCTATATGCAGTGCTACAGCAGGCAAAAGCATATAAAAACAAATAGAAAGACGATTGTGAGTTTATCTGACACGGCAAGAAATAGTGTGGTTCATTCAAAGCTTTGAACCACCTGGCTGTCTTTAATAAGACATTTTTCGCAAAAGTTTTCCCTGAATCTGGCAGCCCTAGCGGCAGAGAGCGCACGAGGTGACGCCGGTTCCTCTCGACAACTTCTTTGATTAAAACTTATGCAAATCGGAAGAGTCAAGTGGCTCCGAGCAGCGAACTATCGATGAGCATCTATAAGTACTTACCTCTACCGGGAGTCGCTACCTCCTGAATTATTTGATGCATTTTGATTAAAGCGTTCTTATTCTTCTTTTCAATTCTGTAAATGGTGTTCTTCGGTAGTGTTCTTATATTTAACTGTCCAACTAGGGTTGAACCTCATCTGACAGCACGGAATCGAATTTTTTGACGCTCTAGTCTTTTCTGTCGCTCAAGAACGTCATTTTCTAGAGCAAGATAGAAAACGGGAATGCGAAAGCACGCAACAGTGCTGCGACCTTTCTCGCTCTAGCCAATGATGTTCCTGAGCGACAGAAAAGGATAGAGTGTGAAATAATGCGATTCCGTGCTGTGAGATGAGGGGCAAACCGTAGCTTGATAGCGTCAAGTGCGACTGTATTTAGGTCCTCAGTCGTGCAGATGTTCAGGTATAAGGAACATCCTACCAAGCGTCCCATCGACTGCATAGCTTCTTCGCAATCACACTGCGTTTGATCAGGATCCCTGTGTACATCCCAAATTGCATTTTAGTCTATAGCGACCAACCTATGTGCAAAGCCGATTTAAGGACACTGGCCATTGCAGATTGTACCCGGGAGGTATTTGTTCCTGTGAGGAAATGAACTCAGCTCAGCTCAGCTCTGTTTTCTTATCGGGATTAAAGGCAAGCTGATCTCTACTTGCTATAAAATTTTTATTGGTTCGTGGCCATAGTGAGCTAGTGGTTGATTGTCTCGCCTTCCATGCAGGGGTTGGTGGATCGATCCCAGCCTACAATATACTCGTAATAATGAGTTTTTAGGAATTTAGTAAGATTTGTAACTTCACACATTTCACGATGAAAAAAAAACACCGTGAGGAAACTGCTAGCTTCAATTTCTATGTGTGTTTAGTGTCCGTCCATACACACATACAATACATAAACTCGCGACTAGAATCCCTTTCGAGGCGGTCAGCAACATTGCTGTAACTACCAGCTGACCTGCAGAAAGTTGTAACAATTAAAGGTTTCAAGATGAAATTAGAGTAGTGATATATGGCTAGCCTTTAGCCTACAAATACTTTGCATAAGAAACGCCTATCCCTTAGTAGCCTCGTTCGACACCCATAGGAAGAAATGGGCTGGATAAGCCGGAACTAGACGGCTATATCCGTCCACTGTCCAATGAAGGGCTCACTACCTGTCACCATAGGTAGAGTTTGAGCACTGCTAGTAACATGTTGATATTTTATTCTGAATTACTTAAGTATTTTCAATATCTCTGGCTAACCTCTTGCTCGGGGAATATAATCGTGAGCATATGCAGCGCTGGCCGTGAACATATACCCATAAGAAAGTTATTTGCACTTTGGCAATCATTATTGTTCTCAGAATACAGTTGTAAAAATGATTTTGTCTCATGCATCTTCTATTACGTCTAGTATGTACCTATTTGTTCCGCCGACGTAATCCTTCTACAAACTAAGTAACGAGAAACCATTTCAATAGTTATCAGAACTTTACACTCAAGAGTTACAACTACAATATCTATATTGATAACACAAGACCCGACAAGCTGTTGTTACGAGAGGGCAATGATAGTTCCACAAACTATAACCTTCGACGTTGTTGGTTTAGGACTCGCTTCACTTATTTCTCACCAGCCGCGGCTGCTTCAAAGAATGATAACCTAAACACGACCATAATCCTGACAAGTTAAAGATTGATTCCGCTTGCACAGCTGTATGCAAAAGGAGGACAAAGTTGCAAGCCATTTGTTTGTTTGATTCATAACGTGGAACATTGTTTTGTCAGATATTGTAACGGATGGATGTAGTTTGTTTGGTGTTAGAAAGTGCACCGTCTGTGTTTGTGATAGAGATCACAGTTCAGGTGTTGCATCTCGTATGACGGTGGACGGAGGATCTAGGTAGTTCTGATAAATGTTATTGTTTCGGACGGGACGCAATCGCGCGGTTTTCAGTTGTGATGAAACCTGTCCGTGTAGTTTACAATTTGATATGTTGTTCAAACCCTGGAATTTTTCTATCAGGAAAGCCGTTTGTGCATAGTTTGCTGTCACATACAATGAACATATCTTCATAATTATATTCTCGTAGATTTTTATAATGAAGTCCCCAATCTAGTATATCTTTCTAGGTCTGCCTTTACCAATATTTCCTTCCACACTCGCCCTATACAGGGTGTAAAATTACATGCGGGTTACATATTAAAGAGGTTGCTGCAGACCACAAAACTAAACAACTTTTGCAATGGGACCAACATTGAAATCGCGAAAAAGAATCTGCTGTTCCATACATTTGGTTCGAGTACCCGTTGAAGTTTCCTATTGTTTCGCTTTGAAGCGTTCTCTTCACTATAACTACTACATGTTCATTCAAACCACATCTTTCTCCCTGTGGTATCACTGATTAATGATCATGTAGGTAGTACAGTATGACCAGGAAAATAATTTCCCCTCGTCAATCTTCGTTTGCGCAGAGGGTGTTTAGTAATCAAAGGGTGCAAAGTCGGATAGCAGCGAAAAGCGCGCAAAAACAATTAGCCAATCGTGACAAGAGATTGAAGGTGGCACCTTCTGATTGGTCAATATAATTTCGCGCGCTATTAACATTTTTCAACTGCGCAGGTACATCAGTGACACTTATAAACCCGGTACTATGAGACTTATAAACAAATTCCGAACTTTAATTACCTTTTAAACGGATAAATATTAACATAGATAATTATTTGGGGAAAAATTTAATGTAAATAAGATATTTTGGGGAAAGTGGGTCGTTATGTTTCACTCAGTGTAACAGTGAGTGACATAGCGATATCGAGGTATCGGGCGGCTTGTGGCCGCGCCGGCTAACTGCCGTCATTGTGTTAACAAAGTTGTCTGCGAGTTACAGTCATGTCGAACTGTGCTCTACCTACCGCCCCGGTACACTGATCAAACAGTAGAGACACTACGTGCTTATCATCATCCTACCTCGTCATTATGTGGTGTCTACACAATTTTCAGTTCTCAAGTGTGTGTAATCCGTATATTATATTTTCTTAGATTTTTTATGTGCATTCAAAATGTCTCAAAATCAAAACACGTCTTCTGTTTCTTCCAAATCTTTAGTACACACAGCAGGATAGCGACGTTAAGGTGCGATACATTTGATGTGCATCCAATTGAAGTCATCACACTTAGATCACATTAAAATGAGTGGAATAGGCCCAAAGTTCATTTAATTGAAGCACACAAAATAGGGCCAAGAGCTCTACCTACTTTGTGTGCACACGGAGTAGTAAAATTGGTCTATCATTTCGGTAAGTATTTGAAGAATACCTGTTTTAACGTATATTTCTCGTTTTAAATATTCAGCCATTCATTTTACTTTGATCTAAGCCCAAAATTCGGAGTGCGCTCTGCTCCGAAACCTGGGCTTGATGCTCACGTCTTTATGCGACTGCTGTTATTTATCTCGACCATATCACGAGCGCCTTGTGTCGGTACTGGTTGGTTTGGTTAGTATACTGTGCTGCAGAACTCTTAGTTAAGACAAGTTTGTTATAATCTCGTAGCGAGGGAAGGTCTTACTCTGACAGTTACGAACAATTGTTGATTGTTGTTTGTGGAGTAAGGAAATAAATCATTTTATTATTATTTTTCATATATCATTTTCTCTATCTCGGGAAATAATTGACCAAAGGGCACATGTAATCCTGACGGATAAGTGTCCTGGACCTTTGGGAGGCGTGCGTGGGGCCAAAGCCAACACGTAGAGGTCCGTCAGACAATTTGATCTAAAAGGAAATGTCAGATAATGTCAAGGTGTTAATGTTGCCAACAGGCAACCATTCCAGTACACATTATGGATACATCATACTACTTGTACAATAATAATAGATCATTTATTTCAGACCATAATAAATCAATTTGTGTTAGTAGGTCTTATCAACTATGTTAGTAACATTAAATTAAAAATAAATTAAAAGCAAATGGAATTAAATAAAATGCATCCATTCAAAAATAAATTATTAATAATTACTTTGAACTGTGCACCACGTGAAGCCTGCAACAGTAGTTCAGTCCAACCTACGTGTTACAAAAATAAAAATAAACAATTAAGGGTTTAGACCATCAAACTGAACAACTTTCACTATGGGATAAATATCGAAATCGCAAAAAAAATCTACTGTCCCATACATTTGGCTCGAGTAGGTTTGCAGTTTTGTATGGGACCAATATAGAAACAGCGAAAAAATAAATTTATGTTCCATACTAAATTACAAATCTAGTCGAGCTAAATGAATAGGACAGCAGATTATTTTTTTTGCGATTTCTATTATTGTCCCATAGTGAAAGTTGTTCAGCTACACACACATGGATAATGTAGCATTTTAATGGTGAAAGAATTATTCAGATCGGTCCAGTAGTTTCGGAGCCAATTCAATAATAAACAAACAAACATAAAATCTAACCTTTCCTCTTTATAATATTAGTGGAGATAACAATCTTAAACTTTGTTACAACTATGGTAGTCTGTAGCAAAGTTTGAGACCCTCCCAAAAGGAAAAATAGTCTTAGTAGGTAAATAGTAAAACATTTTGTTAAGCTAACGCTTGAAAAATATTAAATACCTACATTTTAATGATAGAAAAATGTACTAAAAAAAAACAGTTGCTTCCTTTGCTTTTCAGTAGCGACATCTACGACAGTGAACGAGAATTAAAAGGAGAGTTTTTCCATTAGCTCCCAACACGAACCCTTCGGTTCAGTGTTAGTAACGTCACCCCTCGATAGATGGCGTAACATTTTGCATAAAAGCTTTAGCTTCACCTTGGGCTGGGACAATATCTAGGCCCTCTACGCCTTAGACGATATTTAGTTGTCGCGTGTATCGTGTAGATGGAGTGAAAAACTGTTTCTGCTCTGTTTTTAGAACGGCTACACGAGTATACTGTACTTCTTTGAAGCAAGTTGATGTCCTCACTTCTTCGATGGATGTTGAGGTCCTCAGGCACATTATACTTATTAATATCCTGTTATTACTTCAAGACAGGTTAGAATTTGCGTTTAGAGCATAAAATTACTGGCAGTTATCAACTTGCTACCTACAACTACAATAAGCCGCCTCCGCCGACAATAATAATGTTACCATCAGGAATTCGCAAAATTTTCTTTTTTAAGTGTTTATACGTACTTACTCGTTTTTACCCTGTCCTTAGTCAGATGGAGTAACTAGAAATTAATCAGAAGCCAAGCAGTGTGGAAATTTCTACAAATACAAACTACAAGCATATTGAAAGTTTTATGCATGAACTTGTGCTGATAGCTGTTCCGTACACAAAAACGAAGAAACTTTATCTGTGTCTATTTTTATCTTCGTGCTACAGTTAACCCGCGACTTTGTCCGCACAAATTGTATACTAGATTTTAAGTCAGATAAGCTATCAAACAAAAAAGTTTCATCAAAATCGTTTTCATTAAAAAAATACTTGCTATGGCGGTGTAATAAATAAGATATAAAATATATATAGCTTACAATACATCTGAGTATATAATAATACATACATAAGTATATATATACACATACGTAATATCTAACAATGAATAATGAATACATTAATAAACATATAACAGGTAATGGATCAAAATGTCAAATTAATAATAATGAGTCAGAAGGTGAGATAGTGATCTCTTACTCGTTTTTAAAAATGGGCAGGGAAGGAGCTGACGGGGTTAAGGGGAGGAATAGAACATAGTACAAGAGGGAAAGAATATGGAGATTGCGACGAAGACGAATCGGAAGCCACTTTAGCTTGGAACGGAATTCAGAGACGTGATCATACTTGCGAAGGCCAAATATGAACCTTATACAGAAATTCTGCAGTTCGCTCTAGTTTGTTTAGTTGCTCCTCATTAAGATCGAGATAGGCAACATCTGCATAGTCAAGGACTGGTAGTAAAAGAGTTTGGGCAAGCGCAGTTTTGGTAGCAGTCGGCAGAAAATTACGGAGTCTTCTCAATGCACCTCCTGAAGCAAACATTTTCCTTTTTCCCATCTCAAGTTGAGAAACCCAGGATAAACATTGATCAATTCGAATTCCCAGATTTTTACTGTTGTGCTGAAGGGGAAGGGGGGATTATGGCAAGCCACACTTCGATCAATGGGATCTTTTGTGTTGACCCCTAGATATTTATTTCTTCACCCTTCAAAAACGAGGTAAATTAGGGAAGCAATACCGTTCAGGGGAAGAAACTTGTAATCCCCCGGTTTTGGAAAACCATCTCAAGGAAGCACATGCGTGTAGCCGCTAGGACATCGCAGTCACACAGGATAATGTTTCATGGTGTCTCTCTTATTTTATTAGAGGGGTGTTATTTTCTTCTTCTTCTTATCGTGTTGGCAGCAAGCCCTGGTGTCAGAGTTTTTTCAGACTGCCTTACAGCCTCTGAAGTGGTTTTCATGTAAAAACTACTGCCACGAGAGATAGTAGGCGGGACCTACAGCTTAACGTGCCATCCTAAACAAGGAATCATCTTTCTTTTCAGACTATCAAGTTATTCGGCCTGCAATGTCCTAACCAACTGGGGAAAAACGCACAAAGTGAAATATAACTCGGTGTCCCCCGTCTGAATCGAACGCACGACCTCCGTGTCAAGAACCCAATGCTCTTAACCATTATACCACGGAGGCAATTGTTATAATAAATCTTAATTATCATCAACATCTTCATTATCATGATAAGTGAGTGAGCCTTTAAGTCTCGAATGGAATGTTGATGTTATAATGCGCATTAGAGTTGTAACTCTAGTCGACCGCAGACGCACCCAACCTATGTCTAAGTATACCTAGCAAGTATAATATGTATACATACTCGTAACATACAGTATAGACACAAAAACATACACACAGTAGCCCGGGGTGAGGTGATGCGCTGCGGTCGCTTTCCTATGTCATCCGTGACCGCAGACTTGTGGAGGTATTCGCACATTAGGGTTAAATAATTCTTAAGGGGATATAATTCGGAGCGCGCTCCATACAAACGTACTATGGTGATATTTTCAATACTAACCAATTAAAGTCAACGAAATTTTGCTAAAACAATCTTGAAACAAATATCTTGCTTGTACAGGAGGCAGATTTTCGTTAAAATATACAGTTTCAATGCTAGGATTAATTTAAGATTTGTATGGAAATCTTTGAGGCACTGTAACTTTAAAACTATACATTTTAACGAAAATCTGACTGTATACAAGCATAGAAATTTGTATTTAGATTGATTCTGAAAATCTTTATTGAGTTTAATTGGTTAGTATTGAAATGATCACCATAGTACATTTGTATGGAGCGCGCTCCGAATTATATCCTCTTAAATCTTTGCCCAAAGGCGATGAAACGGGACTGGCATAGCGCAGCGAGGACAATATAAATAAATTATTTAAAAATGATTATGAAGTATCTTTTTTAAATTGCTACACCTACCTAAAAACATATAAATTATTTTTGCTCACACAACGTTGTTATAGAAGATTATAGAGCTTTTTTTTCTCTTATAAGTAAAGTAATCATGTTTTATGCAGTCGTGTTTCTTATTTTTATTAATAATTTAGTTTATTTTCTTCTTTCTACTATTATTAATTAGTTATTAATATTTCATTCATGTTTATTTTGTAAATAACTTCAATGTACAGATACAATTCTGTTACAGTCTTATAATAATTAGTAAATAATATGGGTGTTCCAAAATAAACAATTAAATATGATATTTATTACCTCAATTAAAGCTAATACTCGTAGGTCAATGAATCACAAATAGCTAAGTTTGGTTAGTGCGTTTAATTTAACTACTGCCGTTTGTAACTCGGCTAGGGATGGTTCGAGGAGAATTAATTACATTGTTTGGAGCGCTGCTGGATGTTGCTGCCGCTGCCGCTGCGTGGAGCACGGCACTATGTCTTGCAACTATTGCAAAACAGAAACAACATTAACTAAACAGACTTAGGACGATGTTTTTTAGAAACTTTTTATAATATAAATTACTAGAGTTAGCCCGCGACTTTGTCCACACAATTTATTGTTTGGACAAATTATAAATTATATATTTTAAGTTATATTATAAGCTATCAAACAAAATAAGTTTCATCAAAATAGGTTCAGTAGTTTTTGCGTGATGCTCGCACAAACAAACCGACAAACACAAACAATTATAAAAAAGGTTGATTTGGAGTCAGGGGTACCTAAAACTATATCGTCACCTTTTTTTGTAAACTTTCAATGTGCAGACACACTTCTGTTACAGTTTTAAAATATTTACGTCGCGAGGAAAACATGCATCAATTTCGATGTGTGTTGTGTGTGTTCGAAATTTATTGTTTCCACTGTCATTTAAAAGCGGCGACGGACTCACTACTACTTACTTATATTATATCATGTCACGATTATATTTTATATGTCACTCTTATATTTGATATCTGGACAGAGTTTGGGCACTGCTGGTGACATAAAATGTGATATTTAAAATACTCCCTGGGACCACTCCTTCGGGACTACAATTAGTCGTCGTTTGTTACGTTTGTTATGTTTTATTACAAAAGTCAAGTTATGTATTTCAGATATTGCCAAATAATTATGCTAGTCAGCTCACACTTCAGTTCTCATTCTATACATGGCCAATCGATATATTCATCTTATTAAAAGTTAAAACTATCGGTGCATTGCAGAGTCCTCTACCTCCAATTTGTCGCTGAATCTTTTTGTATGTAGAAAAGTAAATATTATATATCTTTTAGGTCAATTTGTCTGTGACTGCTCATACATGAGCACGTGCGTGCCTATGTGTTTGAGTGTTAGTGAGGTATACCCGGTAACCGGGAGCTGACCGGGAGAGGAATGTGAAACATGCCGCGATTAATTGGGAACCCAGAGGTGTATGCATGCGAGAATTCCTTAATTAAATACTAACACATACTAAACTTCATAATAATTGTCACCTGAGCTTGCGATATGGTTTACGACACCGACTCCATAAAACAAATTAATTTATGGAGAGCGAATTTGGAAGACATCATTTTTGTGGACTTTGTATAAATGTATATTACACATGCATCTTTTTAAACACAAAGTATTGCTAATTTGGGAGTTTACAGTTGTATATTGTCAACTTTAGAATTTTGAGTGTTTCCTTTTTATAAGTGTAAATTTATTGTATTACCTTTTTTGTGTATTACTTATGCAAATAAATTGTTTATGTACCTATCTCTTCTGTATCTATTATAGTCTTTTGTTAAAGAAATATACAGTGTACAACTTAATGTGCTTACCGGTTTTTACGAGGATGTTCAGACCATCAAACTTAACAGCTTTCTCTATCGGACCAATATCGAAATCGCGAAAAAAAGTCAGCTGTCCCATACATTTGGCTCGAGTAGGTTTGCACTTTTGTATGGGGTAGCTGATTTTGTTTTGCGATTTCGATGTTGGTGCCATAGAGAAAGTTGTTCAGTTTGACGGGCTGATCATCCCCTTAAAAAGTGTCAGCATATTAAGAAGGACCCTGTCTACATCGAAAAAAATAATAACTCTAATCGCCGAAGATCTATCTTCCTTTGAGGAGTTCGGAAAAATACACGTGACGAAATGAAAACCTCTTTTTTTTAGACTGTATTAATACAAATACAAAATATTATTTCAACGGCACTTAGATACTTTACCTACCTCTTCAGATACGCTCCCGTACATATTTTGATAACATAGAGTAAAGCGAAGGGGTCAGACAGAAGAGGGTAGGAACGCATAATGTCATTAGCTATTACATTAGCGGTGACGAGTGCGTTTAATTGCAGCGCGCAGTGAGTGCACTCGGGCACATGTCAGCTCTCAAGGGCTGCGGGGGATGCTTGGGCAGGGTTGGGGCCACAAGGGCATGCTAGTTTAACTTTGTGGTGTACCCTTTACGTGTATAGCTGTACTGATATTATCGAATCAAAATAATTTCTATCAAAAATTAAAACCGACTTCAAACATAAAAAGTAGATTTATTTATATGAATAAAATAATTCTTACTTCTTAGTGTATGTGCACAGTCACATACACTGTAATGATCCCAAACGTAAGCTACCTAGGATTTTATTATGGAAACCATACAACGACGAAACATCCATGACCGAAATGTATTGTGATGGTACTCAGGTGATTAGTCTCACTGCAGCCAACCCTTGCAGGCACCGAACTGGGATTCGAACCCAGGAACCCAATTCCGTGCCAAAATTTTTGCGCAGGTGTGAACGAGAGGGAGTAATTTAGGCGGGGTTTGCAAATGGAAAGAAATTAAACTAAAGTATAAGGGTTCCAGTTTGATTACGGTACATAAATATTTTTTATCGCCAATTTTGATCTAGAACACGAGAAATTATTTATAGCAAAGTTTAGAATTTTACCTATTATCTATTTCTATCATAGGTATTGCGTAATAAAAAAACTCACGTGATATTGACTTAACCGACTGTATTTCCTTCTTTAAATCCACAATTTTACTTGAGTCTCACAGATGGGCAACAAATAATTACTCTGGATACAGTTTCTCCAAGGAATAGGCGTACTCGATGCTATCCAGATTGAGGATCCCGAATCGATCCGTTAGTTCGAATTTGTTCCAAATCAATCCCCAGTAGTGTAACCAATTTGAAACAAATTACCCCCGGAAAATATGACAACTCGTTATTTTATTTTTACCCGATTGCCTTAGAAGGTGGGTTATTAAAAATCAGTCTCGCCATCCAGAGGGGAAATGCTTCTAGCCTGTTGAGCACCATGTCAAATATTTAAGATATATTTAAGCTATGAGTCTATGACCATGTCTAACGGCGAAGCTCTGCAGTGTGTTTACTATTTGTAATTTTTGTGTTTATGGACTGTATCTTACGTAAAACCTAACCCAAGGTTGTGTATTGTTGCAGTATCTGGGATCTTTCGAGGCGAGCGGCGCGGGGCCGGCGCGCGCCGAGCGGCTCGCCGAGCAACTCCGCGACATAAAGGTAACTATAACTTAAATTCAGGCAGACGGGATCCAAACCCGTAACTTTTCTATTCATAGCATGCTTTATACCAGTTAAGCTACCGTTCACTTTATCCACTTTCCATTAAATAATGTAAATACATAAACCAAAACTTTAATGTTAGCAAAACACTGTTATTATTATCATCAGCCTATAACATTCAACCTTCTGAAATAATGCAGGATTTTTAAGGGGGTTGATCAGACCATGAAACTAAACAACATTCTCTAGACTAACAGAGTGAAAAAGAAAACCGCGACCTATATGTTGGTCCTATAGAAAAAGTTGTTTGGCTTGATAGTCGATCATCCTCTTAAAATATTGTGCCCTAGTTCCACTGCAGGGCACAGACTTTATGAATAAGCGTGAGAGGGAGTGGGTCATATTCCACTTCAGACAGTGTGGAATCCTACAGGCAACAACTTTAAATTACTAATTCCCTGCGAACACTTTTTCAATCTCAGAGTAGAGCCGTCACTCGTAAAGCTAGGCCATTTTCATAATTGTCGTCAAAATAAGTTCATGTTCCATAGAAGTATACTTTCAATGTCTTGTCCCACTTTACCCTCCGACTCGGCCTCCGAGCTCCGGTGCGACGCCGACGCCTCGTCAAATCGTCTCAATTCACATTTAGGACAACTCTCCTCTTTCCACGTCTTGTTTGAATGCGAAGTTTTGTTTTCTTTTACATACTGCTACCAAAAGTTTTTGTTTTGCATTGGCAGAAGATAAATGTCCCTCCCTCTACTAGTGTAATAATTGCATTTATAGTACATCATTTCATCATCTATATAGGTCATTTACTTACATTACACACAGCATTTAATTAATTTAAAACTAAAATATAAATGATAAAAATGTGCTCGACTCAGAAAAAACAGTTTTATCTTTAACTGTATAAAACCACAAGTGAGTTAAAAATGTGAAATCAGGATTGACCTCTGAAAATAGCTTATTTATATGCCAGCATATTACAGAAGGAAGTTAAACTGCATCAGCACTATGCTGAAGGTAGTGACAAGGGCGATCAGCCGCAGCGGCAGCTGCGAGTTGAAGGGCAGCGCGCCGCTCAGCGCGCGTTCCGGCCGCCGCGTCTCCACGTACTGCAGCGCCTTCACCACCACGCCGCGATACTGCGGCTCGTCGTACACTGAGTCACGGGGATAGGACGTCCGCCGGACGGAAGCTCACGACTGAGCGGTTCCTAAGAACATCTTTTCGCAATCAGACCAGTGCGAAGACTACATTTCTGAGTTGAACAAATAATGTCTATGTTCATAATGGATAACAGCCTCCTTTAATTTTATTTTATATTTGCTTTATTATTATTGTACCATTCAGACATCGATCGATGAATCATGTAGAGTACCAGCACTACGGTGATGAAGCGATAGAGCCCACGGGACAGATTGACGTGTACTTGCCTCATAGAGATCCATGCTGTCTTTTATCATGTGCAAGAAATTATGGTTGAAGAAAATGGTCCGAAAGAAGATGTCGTGACAAAGATGTTGAGATGGTTTGGTCATATAGATAGAAAGGATCAGGGCACATTGTTGTGTGAGATTTATAAGGCAAGCGTACCTGAATGTTCGAAGGGTAAACAACCTTTCGGCTGCAGTTAAGTATACAGGCATGTATGGATATCTAGTGAGAATAGTATTGAATCCCTGTATCCCTGTATATCTGCACCCGATTGAACATACACCTGACCTAATTGGTGACGCGCTTAAAAAGGATCAAACACACGCACGGAAACACTGAAAGTGGAGGAAGCGAGAGAAGTCTGTCAGGATCGTAGCCTTCAGGTATCTCTGTCTACTCCTATGTATGTATAAATTAAGAACTAAATCTTGTTTTAGGTTGTAACCGCCGGACGCAGTACAAAACTGCATCCGGTTCGAATCCGAGAATAGGTACATGGATTATCCATAATGTATTACTTTGTGATCTTAGTCCGTGATTATGTCTCGTACGTGACTGTCAAAATCCATTTTCTTGACGGACTCTGATTTTTCGGATCCAATGTGACTGACTCGAAACCTCGAAACATAAGACTAATCATACGTCTGTCGTCTGACTCAGATATACGGCCTGTACCGTGAAGTAATAATAGCTTAGGTAAAGTTATGTAACCACATATACAACAAAGTAAGGATGTCAAGCGAGGGGTCTAGTCTAGTGCAAATAAAAGTCCTGAAAATGCACAATGGCGAGGGTTGCGTGCGTCGAGACGAGTGCGGCGTGCGGCTCGCTAGTCCCCGCCAGAGGGCGCTTTGTCTACCAACGAATTTCACGCACTTTCGAACCAACTAGTACTCTTATTGCTCTTTATGCAAACCCACAAACAATTAGGGGACATTTTGATGGTAGCGTTGAGCATAGTTTTACTCAGTAGGGTTATGCTAAAAATAATCCGAAATTTCAGTTATCACAACTAACTTGAACGAACAATCTTTTTTAGCATTCGTAAGTTGCGGTTAGCAATTTGTTGGTTTTTACATGAAAAGGGGCTGGCGATGGAAAGGCAAGGGTGTTCCACACATGAGATGATGAATAAATTTGCTGCTGCAATGTCACAATAAGATCAGCATAAAAACGTGCGATTCTCGAGGCTAAGCTCATTTGTGATGAATCGATGGATAATTTTTTTGGGATTTTGAGTCCAGACACAACGTAAGCGTATAGCAAGAAAATAATAACAAATTCTCAAATAATGTTATTGTTGGAGAAGTTGTTCTAGTCTCAATCTGCCTCAGTCGCAACCTGAGGCAGCAATCGAAATGCATGACATTAAAATTAGTAAGCCAACTTATGAACTGGTATTTTATAACGGGGGATATTTGGTCTAGGATAGTAGACAGAAAGTATGTAGAGGTCATTGTCGTGATGCAGTTTGGTCAGAACAATAATTTCCGTTTGCGGCGATGCGACGAAGCGGCGCGCGACTCTCGTCGGAACGTGACGTGTGACCGCAACACACACTTTTAATTAATTTGTGGAACACTTTTAGTGTACCTCAGCTGTTAACATTTCCCGCAAATAAAATACTTTGTTATATACAGGTATGTTCCTTAGGTAGCGGAGCGGTTCGGGAGGAGGTGAAATACCTATGACATAACAGAACTTTCGCGCTGTAGAACGACAGTTGACTGACGTCATATTCTGCCCCTGACACACTACTCCGTTAATGAAGGAAACTACTCGGCCCAGGCCTGTCTCACTCCACAGGTCAGGTACGCTTGAGAGCCGCTTCCCACTGAGGGGTGAATGGCGATAGGCTAGGTATACCACGTAAACTTCTTGGTCAAATCTCATTAGACTTGCCGCCATTTTGTGAGTAGTCAATGCGAGACTTGAAAATCCTAGCGATATCATGCCTCCAGCACGTGAAAGAATGAAAGAGGGAGACTTTGTAAACGAAGCTTTTATGTCTAATGAATGACTCGATTCATTTTTGTTTGCACGCGCGCCGTTGTGACGGTTGGTAACTTATTCGCCAATTGTACGATAGGACGGGTGCGAATAACTTTGTACCTTATTGCCGTTCAGAGAGAGTCGTTATTTATTTAAATCTGTTTTCGAAGTGATTCTTCTGTACTGGTAGTACTAGTACCTATTCTGTGTCGACACTTCTAAATCTGCACCGATTGTTTGATACGTATAAACCTCAAATCGCTGTATGCGAAAAGGCTCTTGTAGGCTCTATTTGATATCGTGTTTTTAAAGATTAAAATTGTATTATTTTTCGTACTTTTGTACTGTTATAATTATAATATTCTGTAGTTATAAATAAATATCTCAAATAATCAGTATTCTTTGCTATAAGTGACAGCGTTTTAACATCTTATGTAGGTGGAAAACGAACGGTCGACCGCTAAAAGTTGTGGAATAACTTTGGCTGCGACAAGTCCCGAAATTACATGTAACTAGCGACATGCTTCAGCTTCATACGCGTAGCACTAAGTATCTACGGGTCGGACAAACCTTCCTCGTGAATCAGTCTATCTATAAGTGAAAACCGTATCAAAATCCCTACAGTAGTTTCTGAGGGTAACACCCTACAAAGACAGACAAGACGCGATGGAGGAATTTAATTTAAACAGGGTCCAACTTAATATGCTCACAGGTTTTTTAAGAGGATGATCGGACTATCAAACTGAATAACTTTCTATATGGGACCAAGATTCAAATCGCGAAAAAAAATCTGTTGTCCCATACATTTAGGTCGAGTAGGGTTGCAATTTGAAAAAGCAGATATTTTTTTCGCAATTTAGACTTCGGTCCAATATAGATCCCCTGAAAAAACCGTCAACATAAATTAATAAGGACCCTATAACCATCCTGTATAATACAATGTAGTGATGAAGTTGATAAAAATTATTTAACGATTTGAAAACCGTCCTTGTGTGTATCAATAAAATTTATTAAGTTTCGTAGTCATTAATCTTAACGCCGCATGCCAATACCAAAACTTTTAATTATTTCTTCACTGGATACTCGAAAGTCCTTTGATGGCACTAAAGTCAAAGCCTTTAGTGCACAATTTAGTAGGCCTACCTAGAGTTTACACTGTAGTATACTACAATAGTTTTACGGTAGTTTACTACGGTATTAAATTTCGTACAGCCATTTACAGCGCTCCTAGTGGTTACGTTGAGAACTAATTCCATCATACAAAATTGGCGCCGCAACTACACTAGTAACGTACAGTGAAAACTCATGGTAGGCTTACTGTACAATGGTAACAATAACTTTTTAGTTTGGTGACGAGCGCTGCGCGAATCGATGAACAAATACATTAGCATAAAATTGCAGACGAGCCGGGATGTGATCGGATTGTCGCCGCTCTACGACTCCGCGCCGAAACGATCTCCGATATCTCGACACTTTGGATGTGATTTGTTCTGTGTTGTCAACTTTACAAACTCAAAAACCGCTGCAAAAAAACGCTAACTTATATAAGGAAAACAAAAGCTTGTGAGCTATGGCGGCCCGATAGCACAGTCTGTAGTGAACCTGCCTGCTGTGCCGAGGGTCGCGGGTTCGAATCCCGTAAGGGACAAATATTTGTATGATGAATATGAATATTTGTACCCGAGTCATGGATGTTTGTATCTATATATGTATTCTATATCGTTGTCTAGTCATCATAACACAAGTCCAGGCTAGATTCTGGTACTTTGAATGTGACTAGATAATTTGTGTGACAATGTCCAAGATATTTATTATTGTGAGCAGGATTCAAAAACTAAACTTAACTCTTCTTTTTCCGGGGATTAAGTAGAATCCTGTGTCGCCTACTATATTTAAACATGTCACCAACGCGTCATCTATACAATTCTATTGTATTTATTTGAACTTTCCCAGAAGAGGGAGAGGGATGGTTAGAAGAATAAAGACCATCAGTGGAAGTACATTATTGACTAAAATAACATCAGGAACACTCACTTCTAACTTTATTCATCACCTACTTAGTTGATGTAATAACAGTTGTGGTAACACTATGAACAGTTTACATATAGGGTTCTTCTTAATATGCTGACACTATTTTAAGGGAATGATCAGACTATCAAACTAAACAATTTTCTCTATGCTATGGCACCAACATCGAAATAACGAAAAAAAATCAACTATTCCATACAAAACTGCAAACCTACTCTAGCCAAATGTATGGGACAGCAAATTTTTTTTACGCGATTTCGATATTGGTCCTAGAGAGAAAGTTGATCAGTTTGATGGTTTGATCATCCCCTTAAAACATTGTCAGCATATTAAGAAGAACCCCGTATATTGTAGGCATAGCTCGGATTAGAGTTCTCTTATTTTTTTTTAAAACTTGATGGTTTTTTTACCTACTAAATGCGACTATATATGCGTATAACTATTATATGCGATCAAAACTGAAATCGCAAATAAAATCAACTTTTCCATACTAAACTACAATGCCTATTCTAGGTACTCAACTCAAATTTATGACACAGCAGTTTTTAAATACGAATTCAGGTATGGTTCCATAGTAAAACTTGTTCAGTTTGATGGTCTGAACCACCCCAGAAAATTACGAAACGATATTAAAATCACTCAATATAATAAAGCCGGCATTTGTCAGAAAACAGCGCCAGATCTGGCGCCCACTTCGCTTAGAATGGCATCACTCTCAGTTATCTCAAAGCCGAGACGGGTTGTGCTGCGTTCAACCCCTCGAGCACAAAATAAAGTTTCACATAATGTCGCAGTGGCCTGGCTGGGGATGAACACGAAAATCTTTTAGACTGAAGTGAAGTTTTTATTTCATGGTTGGACACAGTTGAGAAGTTTATACATATTATATCTCTATAGCTGTAGGTAACTCTTGTTTTTAATGAGTCAGATTCGAGTTTAGGCAGTTATAGTGCCGGTAAAAATGACTCTCTGCAATATGGCGCAACGATAGACGTAAGGTGGCATGGAGAAAGAAAAATTCAAAACAAGAAAGTGAAAAACTCAACAAAAAAAACTCAAAATGTTGTATTCAAAATAATATCACATGGATAGCTTTCTGACGTCATTTTTGAGTATACCACCGCGTTTGAAGGTGTTCCGTTGTAGAGGAGATCCGGCCAGAAACTGAATTTGTTCTTATTATATTGGCGCCCAACGCGGAGCCTAGGACCACAGAGTAATATAATTACTACTAAGACTATGATACTTTTGCCGAATTGATGGTGTTAGCGGCATCGAAACATTAACGGCACGTCTAGCATGATTTCTCTACTTGCGCGCGACTCAGCTTTTTCCATAATACAAGTCGCGGCAAGCGCGGCTTTCGCTCTCCGAAAAGCGCGGGAACAGGATATTTTCTATGCAGCGAAGGCGCGTCGCGTGCTTGTAGATAAATCATACTAGACGTGCTGGTAGACAGATACATCAAATATCTAACTAACTAGATTTTACCTGCGACTTCGTTCGCACAATTTAAATAGGTACCAGATTTTAAGTCAAATAATAAGCTTTCAAACAAAAATTAGTTTCATCTAAATCGGTTTGGTAGTTTTCGCGTATGCTCGAACAAACAAATTGACTGACAATGAAGTAAGAAAATTAGTGATTTGGAATCAGGGACTTTTTTTAAATTATCTCTAATGTACAGACAAACTTTTGTTACAATTTTATGATAGTTAAGATGCAACTGCATTAGTTATTTTTAAAGTTCTATGGCAATAAACTGATTTGAACTGAATTGTTTGGACGGATTCGACACCCGTTCTGTAAGAAAACATATTCTTACCATGTGTTTATAAAACCGTAAAATTATGATGCAAGCTTAAAAATTCATAGAAAACGTTTTAAAAAGAAAGTAAAGCAAAGTGTGACGACAGCGGGCGCGCTGGGGCGGGCGGGGCAGGCAGGGGCTGGGGCAGATTGAACTAAGGTCTTCACAGCGGATGGAATGTTGTTTGCAGTTCTGCTCAAATAGGCGATGGGCACTGGAGACAAGGCTTAAAAGAGGGGAAGGAGAGAGGAGATATTTATTCACACTTTTATAACAGTGCATAAAAAACACAAGACTCTAGTCTTTCTTAATATGCTGAATTAATGAATGAATGAAATATACTTTATTTACACCAAAAGCAAAATACAATACACAATAGGAAACAAAACGGATTATGGTACAAATAAGGCGGTCCTATCGCTAATAACCGATTTCTTCCATACAACCTTAGGGTAGAGGAAATATAACAAAGAGCGGGTCGGGTATGCTGACAGTTTTTTTAGGGGATGATCAGACAGTCAAACTGAACAACTTTCTCTGTGGCACGAAAAAAAAATCTGCTGTACATATCATACATTACATGCCATACATTTGGCTTGAATGAGTAGGTTTGCAGTTTTCTATGGAACAGCTAATTTATATCCGCGATATCGTTGTTGGTCCCATAGAGAAAGTTGTTTTGTTTGATGGTCTGATTATCCCCTTAAAAAGTGTCAGTATATTAGGAACTACTTCTGTCTGTGTACAAATGTAAAGACAAATAAATGATTTTAAATTTAATTTAATTTAGAAGGACTCTGTATACAAACTCACTTTTTTGGCCTTACCCTCCTTAATATGAAGGAACCTTCGACTAATTAATTAATAAGAGATTGGTCGAAATATGGAACGGGACACCGATAATACGATTAGAGAATGGGTCAGATGCAGTGACTCCGACTGGTAGCCATCAGAAAAATCTGTTGTGGAAATCCGTGTCGGGTGTTCTAAAAAAAAATTTAATAATTAAATTCCATTTATTACTATATAATCTAGGTAATTACAAACAGCCTTAGTTGAATTCCAGAAAGAAAATGTTAAATGAGAAAAATGTGCTCGACTCAGAAAAACTATTTTTCTATAACTGTATAAAACCACCAATGAGTTAAAAACGTGCAACCAAGATAAACCTTCGAAAATAGCTTATGTATGCCAGCATATTATAGAAGGAAGTTAAACTGCACCAGCAAAATGCTGAAGCTAGTGACAAGAGCGATCAGCCGCAGCGGCAGCCGCGAGTTGAGGGGCAGCGCGCCGCCCAGCGCGCGCTCCGGCCGCCGCGCCTCCACGTACTGCAGCGCCTTCACCACCACACCGCGGTACTGCGGCTCGTCTGCAACCAACAGGACATTGAGTCGCGGGAACACGGCCCGAACTATACGTCAACAAAGGGCACGGCTGAGCGGTTCCTAAGAACATCTGCTCGCAATCAGACCAGTGCGAAGACTACATTGCTGAGTTGAACAAACACTGTCTATCTTCATAATGTATACTGTATAGTGAGTAAATGAGTCCCATAATAGCTAGTAAGTATGAGTAGACCTCTGTGATATTATAATCTGGAGTATATACCTTGTGGCGCAAGACGGATAGCAGAAGCACGCTGAGACGTAACAAATCATTAGACATGAGAAGTATGAGGTAAAGAGACAAAACTTAAACAGATAGAGCATAGTCCTTACCAGCGCTCAGTAGTATCTGATCGGCTAGTGCTGCGGTGATGTGATCGCATTCTGCATACACGCACTCCGCCAGGAAGACCGGCGCGAACCCCACCACAGCTGTTAATATGTGCCCCATCACCATTATCGCAGTAGCGACGGAAAACTAAAATAACAACTATATTTATAGCGTCCACATTTTCCCCGAAGAAGAAGTAATTATTTATAAACTTACGTTACCTGTTGTGTCTTCATTTCAACTAAAGCAAGTGAAAAAGCAAACGATTGTGGAAGCAGCCGGAAGATCACGTATAACAG